>CM069139.1:62202334-62217837 GCA_035221665.1 Okamejei kenojei
GAGATGCTGCCTGTCTTGCTGAGTTACTCCAGCACTTTGTGTCTATCTTCAGTCTAAACCAGCATCTGCAGTTCCTTCCTACAAACCTGGAGAATGATAAGTAGATGCAGGTAAGGTCGGTGTGGAAGGGTCCGAGTGGCGAGGAGGGAAAGGCAGAAAAAATCCATTGGAGCAGGAAAGATAGGGGGGGGAAAAAAACATAGAATACCCCAATTTTAGATAAACAACACTCCCCCCCCCCCCCCCCCCCCCCCCCCCCCCCCCCCACCCCCCCCCCCCCCACTTTTCTTTTGAAACTAAGGATTATAGTTCTTGAAGGGTTACGTGACTGGTTAGGGTATTTGTCGGGTGGTTTAGGAAAATTGGTGGAAAGGGGAGGAAAATGTACAAGTTAGCACTTATATTGTAATTTTGTTTCAACAATGATTTTCAAAATTGTGTAAAGGTAGACTAGGGATAGGGATGTTTCAGAGACATTCAACTCATTTGGCACAGGTTACATTGAACAATTTTGAAAACTATGAACTAAAGCACAAACTGGATCCTTAAATCAAAGACCACAGCGTGCATGAGAAACATGTCATGAAACATTTAAGAGGACAATTGAATTTGGAATATAATGTAATAAAATGGGCGGTGTAGTGGCGCAGTGGTAGAGCTGCTGCTTTACTGTGACAGAGACCCGGGTTCGATCCTGACAATGGGTGCTGTCTGTAGAGAGTTTATATGTTCTCACTGTGACAGAGCGTGTTTTCCCCGGTTGCTCTGGTTTCCTCGCACATTCCAAAGATGTACAGGTTTGTAGGTTAACTGGCTTTGGTTAAAATTGTAAATTGTCCCTTGTGTGTAGGATAGTGCTGGTGTACAGGAATCGCTGGTTGGCGTGGACTCAGTGGGACGAAGGGCCTTCCTCTGTGCTGTATCTCTAAACTACACTGAACTGCAGATGCTGGTTTACACCAAAGATAAACACAAAATGCTGGAGTAATTCAGCGCGTCAGGCAGCATTAATGGAGAAAATGGACAGGTCACATTTCAAATCAGGACCCTTCTCCAGACTGTGAATTTGGAATGTATTTTTTTTAGACAACGAAGACCTACGGTTACAGTAGCTTCCAGTGAGTAGTCAAGGTGCTGTTGCTCACCCTACCATGAGGCTGGATTCTGCACTCAACACAATAGCAAAGCAAAATATCTAAACCGTAAGGTCAGCTGGTTATGGCTGCTTGACAGTTTAATTGAAATTAACCTGACAAGCACAATGTAGGCGTATAATTAATGGCTTGCAAAATTTCTGTTAAAAATAATTAGCACATTTTCTGCTTTAATGCAGAAATGGGAGTAATCTTAATTCAGAATCACTTGAAAATAAATTCTTGCTTTATCCTGAAGCAGAAATGAAATGACTGACCACATTCTAGCACCTTAATCTAAGTGAGGTTTTTGAAAAAAAGGTGTGGATATTGTTACATGAAGGTACTTCTCTCAATGCACACTCCTGGGTTCTTTCATTTGCAAATATATCAGATGTTGATTGAAAGGATCTGCTTTGTAGGCAGTGAAAGCTGATAAGCCAGATAATTAAGCACTTTCTGTAACTTAATGCAAGGTTTTGCCATTTCATAGCAAGGCTTAAGTGTTAATATTGTCTTTATTCATTGCGTTACAAGAAGACTGTACCATGCCTCTTTTAACAATGCTTTCGTTGGAAGTACATGTTCAAGAAATGAAAGGTTCAACAGTCTTTTCTGCATTTCTTTTATGACTGAATTACAAAAAGACACACAAAGTCACAAGGGCCAAGTCTCCCCTTTAGTCTATTCTACTATTCAATGAGATGAGTGCAGACACAAGAGGCCTCAGATGCTGGAAGCATGAGTAAAATATGAAGTGCTTGAGGGTCAGGCAGCATCCATGGAGGGAAATAGACAATAGACAATAGGTGCAGGAGTAGGCCATTTGGCCCTTCGAGCCAGCACCACCATTTAATGTGATCAGTACCCCGTTCCTGCCTTCTCCCCATACCCCCTGACTCCGCTATTTTTAAGAACCCTATCTAGCTCTCTGTTGAAAGCATCCAGAGAACCCGCCTCCACCGCCCTCTGAGGCAGAGAATTCCACAGACTCACCACTCTCTGTGAGAAAAAGTGTTTCCTCATTTTCATTCTAAATGGCTTACTCCTTATTCTTAAACTGTGGCCCTGGTTCTGGACTCCCCCAACATCAGGAACATGTTTCCTGCCTCTAGCGTGTCCAAACCCTTTACAATCTTATATGTTTTAATGAGATCCCCCTCATCCTTCTAAACTCCAGAGTGTACAAGCCCAGCTGCTCCATTCTCTCAGCATATGACAGTACCGCCATCCCGGGAATTATCCTTGTAAACCTACGCTGCACTCCCTCAATGACAAGAATGACCTTCCTCAAATTAGGGGACCATAACTGCACACAATACTCCAGGTGTGGTCTCACTAGGGCTCTGTACAACTGCAGAAGGACCTCTTTGCTCCTATATTGGATTCCTCTTGTTATAAAGGCCAACATGCCATTCGCTTTCTTTACTGCCTGCTGTACGTGCATGCTTACTTTCATAGACTGATGTACAAGGACCCCCAGATACCATTGTACTTCCCCTTTTCCCAACTTGACGCCATTTAGATAGTAATCTGCCTTCCTGTTTTTGCTACCAAAGTGGATAATCTCACATTTATCCGCAACATTAAACTTCATCTGCGATGCATCTACCCACTCCCCCAACCTGTCCAAGTCACCCTGCATTCTCATAGCATTCTCCTCACAGTTCACACTGCCACCCAGCTTTGTGTTCATCTGCAAATTTGCTAATGTTACTTTGAATCCTTCATCCAAATCATTGATGTATATTGTAAATAGCTGTGGTCTCAGCACCGAGCCTTGCGGTACACTACTAGTCACTGCCTGCCATTCTGAAAGGGACCCGTAAATCCCGAAAAACACTACTCTTTGTTTCCTGTCCATTCATAAAGATGTTTCTCCTTATTTGTCCTAAATGACTGTCTTATTATCCTGAGACTAAATCCCCTGATTTCAAACACTCCAAGGACAATCTGTCTTGGCGTATTCCTGGTCAATCTCTTTCTTTTGTTTCTATGAGATTTACCTTGTCTTTCTTCCAAAATCCAATTAACATGTCCAAACTGAATCTCACATCAGAAGACAATCTCTATATGCCAGTTATCAGTCAAGCGGACCAAGTGGAAAGGATATCCTTTCAGTGCAGAGACCAGACTGTACTTCCCAACGTGGACTCTGGTGATCTTCTATTTGCTGCTATGCCTTGCAATTGAGAGAACAGCACTCACTACCAGCCAAGAAGGATTGGATTTGAGGACACAGAAGTCTTCTATCTTCAGACCTAGTTTTACAGCTTAGGCAAAAGCTCTTTAAATAATTGTGAACAATATCTTGTCCATAAATAAGGCCAGAGGATATGATTGTCACCCACTGGTACACATTATATTGATAATGAGTGTATGGCTAATGTGCCAGTTCTGGCCTTGTGAAGTGTGGATGCGATGTGCAGAACTTATGAATGTAGGCTAATTAATGTGGATTCGGATTTTTCGCTCCATAGTTTGATTTATCTCATAATATGAGTCTATGAAATCAAAACACCAATCCACAAAGCAGTCTGAAGAAGGGTCTTGACCCAAAACGTCGCTCATTCCTTCTCTCCAGAGATGCTGCCTTACCCGCTGAATTACTCCAGCATTTTGTGTCTACCAATCACAAAGTGTTGATTATCAGAATTTCAGCATGTTCGCCAGATAACACGAAAGGAACATTGTTCATACTTTAGAGATACAGAGTGAAAACAGGCTCTTCGGCTTACTGAGTCTGCGCCAAACAGCGATCGCCCCATGCACCAACACTCTCCTACACAATATACAATTTTGCAGATCCAATTAACCTAAATCAACCTGTACATCTATGGAACGTGGAGGAAAACGGAACACCCAGTGAAAACCCACGCTGTCACAAGGAGAACATACAAACTCCATCCAGACAGCACACGTTAGTCAGGATCAAAACCCAGGACTCTAGTGCTGTAAGGAGGCAACATTTATGTATGCTCCCCAAGCAAAAATGAGGTAAGCTATTAAACAAAAGCTGTTCACTGTGTATAAAAATGCTAGTTGGGCAGCAGAAAATAATTAAAGCATGATGCCCAATGGGAAAAACAAAAACCTTATTAAAACGTATCCATGGTGAACCGATCAAAGTTCCAACATGATGGAGTCACTTGTTTCTCCTTAAAAACAAGGTAGTCGTTAATTTGCCATAATTGGATTCTTTGCATATCAACATTACTTTTAGCGAATCATCTGTAAAGATAATCCTCATATTGCTGATGTTGAAAAAGTTTTCAAAATCTTGTTCAACTTTGAAATTAAGAAAATCGCATTAGAATCTCTTCATTGGATGCAACACTTCTGAACTGTATACAACAAATTTCCTCTGTGTACAATTAAAGTACACGTGTTTTGTTAGCTTATTAGCAGAGAGCGAAAACACTGTGCTGTCCTTTGTCTTAAAGCAACAGATAATAACAAGGTACAAAGTAGTGCTATGCTGTAAATCTAAGAAAATATGTGGATGTTTGGCTGACGATGGAAAAGAATCCTAGATCCCAGGTCAGTGATCTAGCAGTAGTAACAATGCCCCAAACATTTAATAGACATTAGACAATAGACACCACCACCAATGTCAGGCTAACTTGTCTATAATTCCCTGTTTTCTCTCTCCCGCCTTTCTTAAAAAAGTGGGATAACATTAGCTACCCTCCAATCCACAGGAACTGATCCTGAGTACATAGAACATTGGAAAATTATTACCAATGCATCCACGATTTCTAGAGGATCTTCCTTAGGTACCCTGGGATGCAGACCATCAGGCTCTGGGATTTTATCAGCCTTCAGTCCCATCAGTCTATCCAACACCAGCCTTCAGTCCCATCAGTCTAACCAACACAATTTCCTACCTAATGTGGATTTCCTTCAGTTCCTCTGTCACCCCAGATCCTCTGGACACTACTATATCAGGAAGATTGTTTGTGTCCTCCTTAGTAAACGTGTACACATGCAAGAAAAGATGGAAATAATTAAAGGAAAGGTACATGTTTGGGTGGAGGGCAGCAGAACAGCAGCAGATTAAGGACAAAAGCCTGAGGCAAAAGTGGGAGGTAACGAGGTATGGAATAACTCCGTTTGAAGAATAGATGCTCAAAGCCTTCTAACGTCAACTGCAGCATCAACTACTTCAATCATTCTTCTAGATTTTTTTCAGAACCAGTTGCTGTTTAATGATTCTACTTCTATCACTTTCATCTAGGACTCACCCAGTCTGAAGAAGGGTTCAGACCCGAAGCATCACCTATACCTTCTCTCCATAGATGCTGGCTGACCCCCGCTAAGTTACTCCAAGCATTTTGTATCTATTTCAGTTATTTTATTGTCAATTACTGTTATCTTTTATTAATGGTGGAATTACACCCCAGCAACACCGTCAAGGGAGGAGCATGTATGTGCTTTGTGTATACTACAGGCTTTTCCATGATGTCGGATCTAGTGACTATCCTATATGTCTTTCCTGAGATGGAACCCCACCAGTACGCATATTGTTTGCCTGGGCTGTGACCATTCACACTGCCAAATGTCCAGCAACCTGCAGGTCGAGACCCTTCTTCGGATAGGGATATTTATTATTACGTGGGTTTGAAGAAGCGTCTCGACCCGAGATGTCACTTATCCATGTTCTCCAGAGATGCTGCCTGACCAACTCCTGTGTTGTTTTGAGTATTAACCAACATCGGACAGTACTTTGGTTCTACATTTTGCACACTTGAGCTCATCAAAGGCAGCATCAGCTCAGTGCAAAGTCTCAAATAAACACATGGATAACAGATAGAAAGTGACAGCCACTGCCCCAAACCACTGCAAATATCGAAACAATGACTCAGGTGGTCTTCTGATTGCTGCTGTGCCTTGCAGTGGAGAGAACATCATTCACTATCAGCCTGAGAGGATTGGATTGGGGACACTAATTTTCTAACTTCAAACCAACTGCAGGCTACAGCTTCAACATAAGCTCTTTAAAAATAACTGTGAATAATGTCTCCTCCTAAAGTAAGTTCAGAGGACATGACTGTCATCTACTGCTTATCCATTAATTGATAAATGAGTGTGTGGTAATAGTACCAGTTCTAGTCTCATTGTGGAAGTATGGATGTATTGTTCAGAATCCTCAGTGTGCGAGGTATGTAGTAGGCTTACAAATGTGCATTCTGGCATAGGAAAAAAAAACTACAGCTCAGTGGGCACAGTGGTGCAGCAGTTGAATAATGCACACTTCAGCTGGGGATAAGTGTCAGAAGTGGCTTAACATTACATAAGCTATCATTGTCAAACTGAGTCCATGCCACCCAGCAGATCACCCCTACACTATCCTGCATCCTGGGGACAAATTTGCGATTTTACCAATGCCCATTAACCTACAAATCTGTACTTTTTGAGTGTGGGAGAGGGAGAAACCGGAGCACCAGAGAAACCCCACATGGTCACAAGGTGAACTTTACAAAAACTCTGTTCGGCAGCACTGGAAGGAGCAGGATCAAACCCGGGTTTCATAGCATGTTAAGGCAGCAGCTTACGCTGTGTCACTGTGGCGTCCTACATTGGGCACCCACACTGTCACGCTACAACGATATAAGCTCTTCTAATATTATGCATGATATTTTGATTTCAAACACCATGCTGGACACCTGTCTTTAAACAACCTCGAGTATGTTGAGATTTTTAGTACTGGTTGATTCATTTTCCTTAAAAGTAATATGAAACTCAACACCATCAAATGCATTGATTTATAGAATTTCAGCATGTTAGCCAGTTACATTTGAAAGCAACTTTCAGACATAAAAGCAAAGGTTTATTTTATGCACATTCCCAAGCGAAATGGGAGCTATAAGAACATCCTGTTGTGTAAAAAAAGATTGCTGGCATCAGAAAAAAAATTTATAAGTTTCAGTGTATGTAAATTCAGTTCCTGAAAATTTGTATTCAGTATATATTCCCATAAAATAGACACAAAATGCTGGAGTTATACTCAGCAGGTCGGCAGATTTGGAGAAAGAAAAGGACTAAGGTGACATTTTGGGTTTGAGATTTTTCAGTCTGAAGAACTTTCAGAATGATCAGAGAAATTGTCGGTAGAGATGAACCACAGTTCTGTGCATGCACAAAGTGCTTTAGCATTATGATCATTGCCATCCTAGTGTTCACTTAATTCGACATTGGGCTGCAAAAAGAGCACCAGATCAGAAACAATGGAAGATGCTCTACAGCAGTTATGAGTTGATGCGGAGTGTTAGAAAAATCCATAATGGGTTCAGAAATATTAGGAATTATTTTTCCCTCACTGTGTGCAGTAAAGAGCATTAAATTGTAAAAGTAGTCATAATTCAATCTCTATTCACAGACTGTGACACAGTTAGATGTTAAAAATTTCTGGAGAGTGGCGGGCGCTGCTGGCAGCTGCGGCTCAACTGCAGTCCTTCTGTTTTTTAATTTTCTTTTTGTCTTCTTGTGTCTGGTGTAGTTTATTTTGGTTTTATTAGGCTGTGCTGTGATGTGTGTAAAATGGGGGGGTGGGGGGGGGGGGGGGGGTGGGGGAGGGGGTGGGGGGGAGGGGGGCGGGGGGGGGGGGGGGGGGCGGGGGGTGGGTGGGGGGGCGGGGGGGAGGGGGGGGGGGGGGGCGGGGGGGAGGGGGGTGAGGGGAGGGGGGGGGGGGGGGGAGGCGGGGGGGGGGGGGGGTCGGGGGGGGGGGCCGGGGGGGGGGGGGGGGGGGTGGGGGGGGCGGGGAGGGCGGTGGGGGGGGGGCGGGGGGGGGGGGGGGGGGGGGGGGGGGGGGGGGGGGGGGGGGGGGGGGGGGGGGGGGGGGGGGGGGGGGGGGGGGGCTGGGGGGGGGGGGGGGGGCGGGGCGGGGGGGGGGGGGGGGGGGGGAGGGAGGGGGGGGGGGGGTGGGGGGGGGGGGGGGGGGGGGGAGGTGGGGGGGGGGGGGGTGGGGCGGGGGGGGGCGGGGGGTGGGGGGCCGGGGGGGGGGGGGTGGGGGGTGGGGGTTTAATGGGAGGGGGGGGGGGGGTGGGGGGCGGGGGGAGCGGGGGGGGGGGGGGGGGGGGGGACGGGGGGTGGGGGGGAGGGGGGGGGTGGGGGGGGGGGGGGGGGGGGGGGGAGGTGGGTGGGGGGGGGGGGGGGGGAGGGGGGGTGGGGGGGGAGGGGGGGGGGGGCGGGGGGGGGGGGGAGGGGGAGGGGGGGGGGGGGGGTGGGGGGGGGGGGAGACGGGGGTGGGGGTGGGGGGGGGGGGTTGGGGGGGGGTGGGGGGGGGGGGGGGGGGGGGGGGGGAGGCGGGGGGCGGGGGGGGGGGGGGGGGTTGGGGGGGGGGGGGGGGGGGGGGGGGATCGGGGGCGGGGAAGGGGGGGGGGGGGGGGTGGGGGGGGGGGGGGGGGGGGGGGTGGGGGGGGGGGGGGGGGGGGGGGGAGGGGGGGCAGGGGGGGGGGGGGGCGGGGAGGGGGGAGGGGGGGGGGGGGGGGGAGGGGGGCGGGGGGGGGGGGGGGGGGGGGGAGGGGGGGGGGGGGGGGGGGGGGGGGGGGGGGGGGGGGGGGGGGGGGGGGGGGGGGGGGGGGGGGGGGGGGGGGGGGGGGAGGGGGGGGGGAGGGGGAAGGGGGGGAGAGAAAACAGGGTTTTAGTCTCTCTCTTCGGGGGGGATGACGAATTTTCTTGTCGTGTCCCCCGTCACCGTCTCCGTATGTGCTGAGGCCTAATGGCTGGAGCTGGCGGCCTTGGAGCTTATGGCGGCCTTCCAGCTTCCAGCAAGCGGCGGCCGGCTTTGGAGCTTCAGCGGCGACCTGGCTTTCGGGGCTGGCGGTGCTCCAGCGGCGACCTGGCTACGGGGCTGCGGTGCTCCAGCGGGCGACTGGCTATCGGGGCCGCGGTGCTCCTGCGGCGACCTGGTTCGGGGGTGCGGTGCTCCAAGGCGACTGGCTTGGGGCTGCGGTGCTCCGGCAGGCCGACCTGGCTTTCGGGGCTGCGATGCTCCAGGCAGTTCCAGCGGCGACCTGGCTTTTGGAGCTGAGGTCTCCAGCGTTCGGCGGCGGGCCTGTGGCGGTGTGTGTTCCGGTCATTTCGGGCACGGCGTTGGCAGCAGCCCGCTTCGGAGGCTCGGCGCGGGGCCTTGGCTGGAGACATCGGAGGCCTGGATCTCCTCAGCGCAGAGGGAGAACAAGGGGGAAGAAGACAGAGGACTAAGACTTTTGCCTTTCCACACAGTGAGGAGATGCCTGGTGAACTCACTGTGGTGGATGTTTAAATTGTGTTTATGTGTGTTTTGTTTTTTATTTATGTTATTGACTGCAAGGTAATGAAATTTCGTTTCAGAACGAAAGGTTCTGAATGACAATAAAGGATATGTCTCACTAATCTAATCTAACAGCAGGATGAATAGGAATCAATCATTTTTGGCAGAAGGATGAGGAATTGTGCAGGGGAAGCGCAAAGTTTGGAACTGAGCTGCAAGCATACACTCGCATTCAACGTTAAGTTCAGATTATTTTCTCAATTTCTTGGTTTTTAGTTAAAGACCATAAGTCATAGGAGCAGAGATAGGCCCATGGAGTCTGCTCTGCTATTTGATCATGGCTGATGATTATACCCTTTCAACCCCATTCTCTTGCCATTCTTCCATTAGAAAGTTCAGGCACCCCCCCCCCCCCCCCCCCCCCCTCATTAGACTAGATCCAGGATGATCCAGTCCAGCCCATCCTATTCCTTACGATTTGTTTTCCCTAAAATTCTTAACAAAGTTGTTTACATATAAGCACAGGCTTTATTGTGGTGATTTGAGGGCAATTATCACAGTCAGTAGAGCAATTTATGCAGCAAATCACTTCAGTGATAATCCTTCAGCAAATGCCATTTATTTCTTAGTTATTGATTAAAAGTTTACAAAAATTGTGGCTGCATGATTATTCCATGAATATTTCACACAAAATCATTTTTTCTCATTGACTGCAATCACAATACAAAGAATCAGTGTGGCTTTTTACCTTAAATTGTCTCATTTATCATTCATGTGTGAAATTCTTAATGTCTACTTTACTTGTGATCTTTCAAAACTGTAACCTAGCATCCATATTGGAATCCAGATGTTTTTGCTCCTGCAAGCTGAGAATGTTGCGAACTTCGCTGTTGATGAAAAAGGGTATTCAGTATTCACGATCATTTAAAAGTCAAGAGTTCCGATTTTCTAGATTATGACCCCCCGTTTTACGAGGTAGGTACAAAACTGGTATTTTATTCCTTCCTTTCATTGTTGTTAAGTACATTATAATAGTTGGTAGAAAGGTCTGAGAAGGGTCCCGACCCGAAACGTCACCCTTCCTTCTCTCAGAGCTGCTGCCTGTTCCGCTGAGTTACTCCAGCATTTTGTGTTGAGTTACTCCAGCACTTGAAGACAAATATGTTTAATAAAATATATAATTTCTGAAAATAACAGAGACAAAGCAAACCAAGTACTTCAGTCTGTTTAATTCAGACTGATGTAGGGTTCGGCCGAAACATTGCCTATCTCCTACGCTCCATTTGATGCTGCTGCCACCCACTGTCTTTCTCCAGCATTTTGTGGTAAACAAACCAAGTTACTTGTGTGTTTTCCACTGGCTTAGATGTTTACATCATATTGAATGTATCTGGACTTGCACGGACATATACATTATCTATTCTCCGAGTGGCACACAACGGAATACACCATAGTTTTTTCACTCAATTCATCTTGGAATAGCTAAGAATGTGTGCCGATTACATCCAAAACTACCACATGGCCATATTCCTTGCTAGGAGGGCTACATTACTAAGGAGAGTTGCATTTGAGAATGTACAAGCTTTGTAGTGTTAAAAGACTGACTAAATCAGGTTGGTTAATCCATGCATCAAGCTTTACCCACACTTAACATTCTCAAATCAAATTAAAGGAATGAAAGAGGGATGTGAGAAATTATTATAAGGTGCAGGGAGCAAATAACTCTGCAAGTTATAGTTGGTTAGTAAAGGTGTCAGGAGTTATGGCAGGAGATTTTTTTTGGGGTTGGATGAAAAGATAGATCAGCCATGGATTGGATGGAGTAGACTTAATGGGCGAATGGCCTAATTTCTGTTCTATAACGTATGAACTTATAAGGTAAACAACCATACTGTTTGATAAGCATGAAAGAAAATCCGTCCTTAAATCGTCTCTTAACCTTTTAACTCCTTACCTCAAACCTATGCCCTTTGGTTTCACACGGACCCAATTTACTAGCTGAATAATAGTATCTTTAGCATCTAGACTATCCATCTCAGTGATCAATGACAACTATCATTGATTAATCACATTTTAAATTTTATTAATTAAATATTTAAGATTTGTATCTCCATAACATTGTATCCCTAAACTAAAATGCACGAGGCACAGAGAGTACAGCAGCAAGTGAAAGTCATCATGTTACATGGCTCCTTGCCGCTCCTGGAGAAGGGCAGGGCAGCGAAGGAAAGGTGTTGCACCAGCATCACACACCAAACTAATGTGAGGAAATTACTTTCACATCATGTTGATGATCAAAGTCAGCCATTTTGAATCTGAATTTCCTTGAAGAAAGAAGAACATTGCAACTAATGTACAGGATTCTTTTCTGAAGAAAGATGGTCACGCATGTTTCTCAAACCAAGGAAGGATATGCAAACTAATCGTGCTCAAAATTTCCCACAATGGAAAACAAACTAGGAACAACAATGAAGAGGATCTGGACGAAGTGGTTTTCGACCAAAACATCACTGTTCCTTCTCTCCAGATAAGTGCCTGTCCCACTGAGTTACTCAACATTTTGTGTCTACTTCGGTTCAACCAGCATTGTAGTTCCTTCCTTCACCACAGTACACTGTCCCAGCATGTTGTAGGAATCACATAACACAGCGGATTGGCTGTCAGCTTCAAAATTATGGTTGATTCTACACCAGTGACCATTGGTGAATGAAGAAGCAACAATTATATGTGGGCAAAAAGGGTTTACTTACAACTAGATAACAATCACTTTTGGAAGCTGAATGAAACTTGATCTCCCAAACTAGGATTAAAAGGCAGCAGAATAAGCAAATAAATCATAACATCAAAATAATTTACATTGTCACACACGTCATGTCAGTGGGATTTGAACGAGGATCCGAATTATTGTGAAATGGAGATTCAGTTTCAAGTCTGATATCAATTAGGAGTTGTGTTTATGTCAGTGTGATGAAAACAGATTTCACAGGCACACACATTGTCACTTCAAAGATTGGAAGTGCCTGTGTATGCTGTTTGGAATTCATGTTTAAAAATTGTCCCAGGAAATAATTGATAATAATTCTGTTCCGGTTGTATCTGAGATGACAGATGCTTTTTGTTTCCAAAACATTTGTTTAAACAAATGCACATAAACGGCTTTGGTGGATTTGTATTTACCAGAAAGATGAAATAAATTTCTTGTGAAGATAAGTTGGATAACGTTATCGTCTGTTAAATTGCCCCTCATGTGGTGGAGTGGATGAGGATGGTGGGTTAACATTAGAATAGTGTGAAAAAAGTGATAAAATGGGTCACATAGATTTAGTGGGTTGAAGGTCTGTTCTAGCTGAATCTTTAAAAGAAAATCCTTAATAGAGTATAGGAGGAGCCATTGAAAGTCATACTGCATGGAAACAGGCCCTCTCGGCCCACCCAACCTGCCACGCGCCAACATGCTCCCTCTGCACCAGTCCCACCACCCGTGCTTGGCCCATATCCCTCCAAACCCATCCTTCCATTTACCTGTCCAAAATAGCGACTTAATGGATGAAATAATTGTAATGGCCCTGTCCCACTGGTATGAGTTCATTCAAGTGTCTCCGAGTTTAAAAAAAAAATCGTACTCGTTGGTAAGCACGTAGAATGAACGTGCGGATACGTCGGAGACTCGGGACGTCTCTCTTGCGGCTCCGTAACGCTACGGCAGGTACTTGGGAAGGGACTCGCTAATGGCAGGTGTAAGCTCGAGAAGACTCATGATGATTTTTCAACATGTTGATGAAAAAAAATGTCCATAAGTGCCCCGGAGTACTTACGAGGCGGCCATACTTAAATCTCTGCGTTCGAATCGGGGCGAACTTGGGTGAGAACTCTTGAGTGTGAACTCGTTTACAGTGGGAAGGGCTTCTTTTTACAGTGATTTCTAATAATTGGGCTGTGTGTGAAGGACTCATCATCATAGTTGTTCTAAATCATAGAATTCTAAGAACAATCCTTGAACTAGGGCAAGGTTCGATCCTTTAATTTAACGTTCAGTAAGGCCCTTGAAAATGTGAGTGTTGGTCTGTTGTGATAAGGACAAAGAGTGCAAGATTGGGCCCACATTCTGTTTTGCCCCCATTTATAAATCCCTGACTTGGTATCCTTCTATGAAACCGAAAAGCAGATTGCGATTAAAATGTCTTTTCCATTGCTCTTGTTGGATCTTGTTGTGAAAATGGCCTGCCTTAAGTCTGTTTCCTGCATGAAAGGAAAAGTACACTGTGAGAAATGGCTGCACTTTCCATTTTCCTCATGGAGAACATTTTGTAATTAAATGGAGATAAATGGGTAAGCTGTCACCAAGACAGAGCTAATGGGACGTTTGGCATTCTTGATTAATCTTCAAGAACCTTTCCACGTTCAAAGTCATTTGATAAGAATGAATGAACTAACCCAAGAACTGAACTGATCTAGAAGTCAAAAATGTTGAAACAAGGAACCTAGATACTTAAATATAAAAAGAAAGTCACAAAGTGCAGGAGTAATCAGGGGTTCAGGCAAAATTTTTTGCGAAAATGGATAGGTGAGGCTTCAGGTGGGGATCCTTCTTAGGCTGATTGTAGGGGTAATGAAAGTGGAAGAGGGGGAGGGCTAGTTTAAAGCATGGCAGGTGATAGGTTGAACACAGACGTTCTTTTACACGGATTCTTCCTTCTATGCGCTCTGCTTATCCGGGAATTAGGGTGGGGGGGGGGGGGGGAGGGGGGGAGCGGGGAGCTGGGGGGGGGGGGGGGGGGGGGGGGGTGGGTTGCGGGGAGCTGGAGGAGAAATGTGGGCAGAGGATTGAAATAGCAGAAAGTGTAGACAAAAGGTTGAGAGTTGCAATTGGAGACGCTAGAGGAAAGGAATGTATGTGGAAATGGATGGGGAGTACAGAACTAGGTGGGTCAAGTGGGGCACAGGGGTGAGAGATCGTTGGGGTGGTGGTTTTTGGTGGTTTGGGTGTGTATTTGTTTTTGGTGGTTGTTAGTTTTCTGTTTACTGGTGGGGGGGGAGGGGGTAGCAATGAGTTCCTGGAAGCTGTGACAATTTATAAGTTTTGACAAGAAATAAAGGTGAAGGTGAATGAAGGAACACATCTGCGGACCAGGGTGGGAATAATGGATGTTGTTTCAAGGAGCCCACAAATGCAATTGAACCAAATGGCTTCCTATGCTGTATCATCCTGTTCTATATTCTGTTTGCAGTGAAATATGTGGTGTGAGTTAAATTGATTTTGGTCGATTATGAAGGCAAAATGTAAACCATTTCGAAGCTCCCTGAAACACAATAGGGTTTATATGACTCCTCACGTAACACATATTTCTATAACTTCTCAAACAAAAAACGTCAAATCATGTGTTTACCCATCAGGGATCAATCTGCAAAGTGATTCCTGTCAAATATGGTGGTGCAGACATATATGACTTTCACTTCCAGTTTCGGAATAATGAAAGCAAACTTATGCTCCCCTCTCTCAACTAAAATTGTTCAGGTTTGATGACTTCCTTCTTGGATTTTTCCTTTCTCTTATCTTCAGCTCTTTTTATAAATTGTTTTCCGGACATGTTCAAAAAACCTAGCAAACGGCGGCACCAGTGGGCACAACGTAGAGCTACTGCCTTACAACGGTCAGAGACCGGGGTTCGACCTGGATACGGGTACTGTTTTTTTTCCTGTATGGAATTTGTACGTTCTTCCCGTTGACTTGCGTGGGTTTTCTCTGAGAGCTCGGCTTTTCTCCCACACTCAAAGCGTATAGGTTTTGTAGGTAATTGGTCAGTGCGGAGGACTCGGTTGGGTCGAAGGTCTTTTATCCCTGAACTTAAGTTTATCCCAAGTTAACTAAGAGTGATCTGAGCATGGAAAGAGTTGGACAATTGTTGTTAAATTGATATGATTTCACTATCTGGAAATATTAAAGCTGACTCCGAAATAATTTGCAGGGTTAAACATTTTATCAACTTAAAATTTTGGACTGAAGTGTTAAGTTGGAGCGGATGGGTACAATCTCCAGACCTGTTTCCCCAGAGGAGGTCGATATGACTGCCTGCCTTTGCCCCTCAACAAACAGCAAAACCAGAACGTCTCATGAT
>CM069139.1:62218337-62355837 GCA_035221665.1 Okamejei kenojei
ATTACGATATAGCCCCCTAGCCCGTTGATTAGTGACGAATGAGTGTTTGAAGATGTTCCCACACGGCTGATGGGTGTAGCGCACGAGGTTACAGTGAAAAGCTTTTTGTGTGGGCTAAAAGATAAAGGTCCAGTAAACTCCAATTAAAGATAGCCCGTGGGTCTCCAGTGAGACATTTCATACCCACAGGGCTTAAGGCTGACCAAGCAAAATATGCGATGCCTTTCTTCCAATTTGCGTTTAGCCTCTCTCTGTCAATGGGGCGGCCAGGACGAAAGGTCAGTGTGGGAATGGGAAGGGGAATTAAAGTGTTTGGCAAAACTGGAGATGAATAGGTCCAGGCAGATCCGATCGAAGGTGTTCAGCGAAACGAATCGGCATAGTCTACGTTTGGTTCTTGGCGGATTGATAGGAGTCCACATTCTGACAATGGATTACAGTTGATGAGGTTCGAATGAGTGCAGTGAACCAACGCATTAAATGGACAGTTGTTTCAAGTTGATGGGCTCATCTATGTATCCATTAGTTTACAGCTAACAACCAATGGTATGAATATTGATTTCTCTAACTTCAAGGACCCCCCTTGCAATTTCCCTCTCGTTCATCCCTCCCTCACACCCAATCACACTCGTTCTCACCTTAGGCCCCCCCCCCCCCCCCCCCCCCCCCCCCCCCCCCCCCCCCCCCCCCCCCCCCCCCCCCCAAACAGCAACAATGGCCTTTATCATCGTTACTTATTTGCATATCTTTCATTCCATTTGTTCTATATGTCTCTACATCACTGTCTACTGTATATTCTTGTTTCCTTTCCCCTAACTCTTAAGGGCCTGTCCCATGAGGCATACTTTAGGACGAGTGCAGCCCGAGAATCGCTCTCGGCTCATGATCGCAAATGCTCGCCCACATGTCCGCTGGTGTCCTTGGTGATTTCCTTAATGGTCACGCGGAGTTCACACATTCTGGGTACTATTCGTTGTGGCCTCAGTATTGGTCAGAAGCAACTTTTCAACATGATGAAACATTTTCTGCGACCAATTTGGTCGCCATGGAGAAAATCAATGAATCCTGTATTCGTAGTGCAGTTGTAGCCGGGGGTTCGCCATGTAGTTGTGGTAATCGAGTAGTCTCGGTAGGTTTTAGTTAATCGCCTTTGCTGACTCTTAGGCATTTTTCATTTGGCTCAATGGGGAAAAAAAATGTAGCACAAGTTTTCAGGACTACACGAATCGACCGGTAATGATAATTGCCCGCAAACCAAAATCACAGCTGTGTATCTTCTGGCTTATTAAAAAGCTGTTTGGCTTCTTAAAAGTGTCTCTCATCTCCACTCCTTCTCCCCCCCCACCCCTTCTCACCTCCCCTTCTCTTCTCCCCCTCTCATTTAAAGGACTTACCATTAACTGTGCTTGCCGTCTTAAACTCCCTGTCCATCCGCGGTGTGTGTCTGTATCTACCTTGGCTTTGCACTGTGGAATTTCAGACAGCGCTCCCCCACTTTCCTGGCCCCCACCTTTGCGGGTGGGTGGATGTTGGTGTGTGTGTGTGTGTGTCGTGTGTGTGTGTGTGTGTGTGTGCTGTGTGTGGTTTTCAGTGTCTGTGTGTGTTTGTTGTGTAGTGTGTGTGTGTTTGTGTGTGTGTGTGTGTGTGTGTGTGTGTGTGGTGTGTGTTCCCTCTGACAGTCGCCGTTCCAGTTCCCGGTTTTCCAGGCGGTTGCGCGAACTTGACAGTTGCCGGCAGTCCGCTGAAAAATCGCCTAGTGGGACATGTCTTTTAGTCGAAAATGGTCTCAACCCGAAATATCACCCATTTCTTCTCTCCGAGATGCCGCCCTCCTGTCCTTCTGAGTTACTCCAGCCTTTTCGGCCACCTTTCTTGTCTCTGTTCTGAATCATTTAGATCAAGGGCTATGTACTTGTTGTAGTACACTCGCTTGAGCTTGAACCCCCAATGTTGGCAGTTATCTGCTGCCAAGGTTGCCACTGGTGCCTGAGATTAACTTTTAACCTGCAGAGACTCGCGAACCCTTTTCTTCCGCTGGACCCAGATCTCACTGCAGGATATCAGGAATATCGTTCCCACCACAAGTCGCTTCCTCTGGGAATGGTTCTTTAGTCAATTGACTTGCTGATCTCATGGAGACATATTGGAAGTTACTTCGTGGCTTGTCTTGAAGGGATTTCCCTTACTTGTCGCAATGAAAGGAAATTTTGAAAATAGTATGTCTTGTTAAAACTAAAGGACTAGATGGGGATGTAGAAATAAATAAAAAAAAAAATTATTGTTTTTAGTAGCAGGAGTCAGGATATAGGGTTTCAGCCTCTAGGAATAAGAGGATGTACCTATAGAATGGAGACAACTGAATGAATCAAATTGGTATTTTTAAAGCAGAGGTTGTAGGTTCTTGATTAGTTTTAGTTTTGTTCTGGAGATACAGCACGGAAAGGGCCCTTTCGGCGCACAGGCGACGCTGGGGGGGTAAAATACCAGCGATCCCTTCACACTACAACACCATCCTACACACACTAGGGTAAAATTACAATCCTATACCATTCCAATAAACTAGAACGTGTACGTCTTTAGAGTTGTGGGAGGAACGGAAGATATGGGAGAAAACCCACGGTAGGCCACGGGAGAAACATACAAATTCACACAGACAGCACATATTACGCAGGATCGAACCTGGTCTCTGGTGCTGTAAGGCAGCAACTTACCACTGCACCACTGTGCAACCTAGTAAGGGCGTCAAAGGTTATGGGGAGAAGGCAGGAGAATGGGACTTGAGAGGGAATGATGGTAGAGCAGACCCGATGAATTGAACGGCCTAATTCTGCTCCTTTGCACTATGGTATTATGGAACAGATGAAGCGCCAATGGTAGCCAGTGTCAGAGTGTGAAAAGGGACATTTTTCACTGTAAAACATCAACAGGTAGATACAGAACATTTTGATTAAAGCAAGAGAAATCTAGAGCTCTTCATTGCAGAGCTATATAAATGTGCAGAGCCATAATTCTTTATCAGGCTGGAAAATAAAATTGGGGATGATTAGCTGCTAAAGTTGAATGCATTGTGTCTCACAGCTTAACTAAAAAATTCCGTGACATATACTTTTTTAAATTATGCCCCATTGATGTGATTCCATACCCTAGCAATGTAACAAAAATTTTGAGATTTTAAAAATCAAGCTGCAATTTATCCCATCAGATTAAAGCATAAAAAGAAGTTTAATTTGATACCTAATCCACTTTCATATCTCAGTATTAAAAAAGTTATAGCCATTTTCATACTCGGAAATTAGCATCTTGTGCCCTATTGCTTATCCATTAACTTCACTCAAAAGCTGTGATCAAGGACAGTCAAAAGTCCATAACCTTCTTAAAAATTAAGAGAACTGAATGACATTTTCAGTTATTATAGATTGAAGCATTCTGAAACAAATATGAAACAATCTTACTTGGATGACCTGAAATTAAAGCATATAATTAGTTAGTTACCTAATTGTAGCTAATTACAAAATTCAATTACTAGATCTAAACATCTATCCATTTCTTAAGAAAAGGTTAACATTTTTAAATAGCGTAAGTGTCCAAATAACATTCACACAAGAATTCATAATAAACACGATTTTTAAATCTCATTGTCATGAATTTATAGGCCAAATAGAAGGAATTTAGTGTTTAATTCCCGTAAATTAATGGCCATTTAAATCATCTTGCAAGTGGGATTTTGTGGAACGCGATCGATTGGAACGTTACGGTTGCGGTGTATTTAAACCCCATATCGGCAGGAAAAATACTGCCGGTTCGTATCTTTTCTGTCATCTTTTCGCAACATGAAATTTTGATTAAAGGCATCTTAAGAAGCAACTTTTTATGTAAAAATAAACGGCATACCTTGCTTTCTCCCGTATGTGAGATCGCTCCATTGTCGGCGTTGACGGCTTTAGAAACTCCTTTTTAATTTCTCCTGCTATTTAAATTATCCAGTTTAAAAAAAAAATTCATATAAAACAAATGTCGGAGCGATTTTTCTTCAGCAACTGAACAGCCTGACAAAGATCGATTTGAACAGGCTGGAGAAAGCGGTATTTTAAACCCGCCCCCCTCTCAAAGGCGTCAAAGTCGCACAATCCCGCGTAAAAAAACACACGGCCAGAGTCAGAACTGCAGCGCCGCTGAAGGTAAGTTTTGTAACATACCTACATACCCTCTTGAAACATGGATTGAAAATAGTTGCATTAATCTCACCATAATCTAACTTTTTAGGAAGGAATGACAGATGCTGGTTTAAACCGAAGATGGACACAAATTGCTGGAGTAACTCAGCGGGACAAGCAGCATCGCTGGAGAGAAGAAATAGGTGATGTTTTGGACGAGACCCTTCTTCAGACAATTGAGATTGAGCTGTTCAATAGTCCAATAGTCCTTTATTGTCAGGTGTACCCTGAGGTGCAGTGAAATTTGATTTTACCATACAGTCATATAAAAAAAATCAACAAGATTCAAAATTACATAAAATGTAAACATAAACAGCCACCTCAGTGGCGTGTGAGAATCCCTAGTCAGATAGCAAAAGCAGAGACTCACAGCCATCAGTCCAATGTCCAGGCCACACACATGCTCCACCGTGATGTGACCAGAGTTGCACCGACCGCTTGTCGCTCTCTCTGCAGTCCCTGCCCACCCGAACAGTCAGAAAGCTGTCCGCACTCGCACCAGACTCCAGTATGTTCTCATGGTGCGATGTCCCCGCAACACCGAGACCACCGTACTCACGGCAATCCCTCCGAGTCCCCACCAGCGCAGGCAGCACGTCCGTCTTTCTTACAGTGACCTCACAATCCTCACTGTGTCCTCACATTTGCAAACTGTAGTTGTCAATTATCACTGAAAACAAAGTTAATGAGAGCTGAGTTTTAATTCAAATATTGAATTCCATTGTGTTAAATCTCTGCCAATTGATTGTATTGAATAAGGCAGAACAACTTAGAAGATTTGTAAAATAAGTTTTTAATTACTTCACACTTAACACATTCTTTGTCAGAATTCAGCAAGAAAACAATTTCAGTTCCAGTCATTTAAAATTGAAGGTTTTTTCTGCTCGGATTGAATTAGTTTGTGAATAAGGGTTGCTTACCAATCAAGACCTAAAACTTGAATGTTTTATACTGAATGTTTTGTAGAGAATCTTGGCTTATTCCATTAAAAAAAAAATCAGTCCATAGATATAGTAGCAAGACTCAAAATGCTGGATTAACTCAGCAGGACAGGCAGCAGCTCTGGAGAGAAGGAATGGGTGACGTTTCAGGTCAAGGCCCTTCCATCAGTCTGAAGAAGGATCTCGACAACAAAACGTCACCATTCCTTCTCTCCAGAGATGCTGCCTGTCTTGCTGAGTTACTCCAGCACTTTGTGTCTATCTTCAGTCTAAACCAGCATCTGCAGTTCCTTCCTACAAACCTGGAGAATGATAAGTAGATGCAGGTAAGGTCGGTGTGGAAGGGTCCGAGCGGCGAGGAGAAAGGCAGAAATCCATTGGAGCAGGAAAGATAGGGGGGAAACATAGAATTCCCCAATTTTAGATAAACAACACTCCCCCCCCCCCCCCACTTTTCTTTTGAAACTAAGGATTATAGTTCTTGAAGGGTTACGTGACTGGTTAGGGTATTTGTCGGGTGGTTTAGGAAAATTGGTGGAAAGGGGAGGAAAATGTACAAGTTAGCACTTATATTGTAATTTTGTTTCAACAATGATTTTCAAAATTGTGTAAAGGTAGACTAGGGATAGGGATGTTTCAGAGACATTCAAACTCATTTGGCACAGGCTACATTGAACAATTTTTGAAAACTATGAACTAAAGCACAAACTGGATCCTTAAATCAAAAGACCACAGCGTGCATGAGAAACATGTCATGAAACATTTTAAGAGGGACAGTTGAATTTGGAATATAATGTAATAAAATGGGCGGTGTCGTGGCGCAGTGGGTAGAGCTGCTGCCTTACTGTGACAGAGCTGTGTTACTGTGACGGGTTCGATCCTGACAATGGGTGCTGTCTGTAGAGAGTTTTATATGTTTCACTGTGACAGAGCGTGTTTTCCCCGGTTGCTCTGGTTTCCTCGCACATTCCAAAGATGTACGGTTTGTAGGTTAACTGGTTTTGGTTAAAATTGTAAATTGTCCCTTGTGTGTAGGATAGTGCTGGTGTACAGGAATCGCTGGTTGGCGTGGACTCAGTGGGACGAAGGGCCTTCCTCTGTGCTGTATCTCTAAACTACACTGAACTGCAGATGCTGGTTTACACCAAAGATAAACACAAATGCTGGAGTAATTCAGCGTGTCAGTCAGCATTAATGGAGAAAATGAGGGGACAGGTCACATTTCAAATCAGGACCCTTCTCCAGATGTGAATTTGAAATGTATTTTTACGGTTACAGTAGCTTCCAGTGAGTAGCTTCCATTGCTCCCCTACCATGAGGCTGGATTCTGCACTCAACACAATAGCAAAGCAAAATATCTAAACCGTAAGGTCAGCTGGTTATGGCTGCTTGACAGTTTAATTGAAATTAACCTGACAAGCACAATGTAGGGTATAATTAATGGCTTGCAAAATTTCTGTTAAAAATAATTAGCACATTTTCTGCTTTAATGCAGAAATGGGAGTAATCTTAATTCAGAATCACTTGAAAATAAATTCTTGCTTTATCCTGAAGCAGAAATGAAATGACTGACCACATTCTAGCACCTTAATCTAAGTGAGGTTTTTGAAAAAAAGGTGTGGATATTGTTACATGAAGGTACTTTCTCTCAATGCACACTCCTGGGTTCTTTCATTGCAAATATATTGGATGTTGATTGAAAGGATCTGCTTTGTAGGCAGTGAAAGCTGATAAGCCAGATAATTAAGCACTTTCTGTAACTTAATGCAAGGTTTTGCCATTTCATAGCAAGGCTTAAGTGTTAATATTGTCTTTATTCATTGCGTTACAAGAAGACTGTACCATGCCTGTAGTGTTGCCTCTTTTAACAATGCTTTCGTTGGAAGTACATGTTCAAGAAATGAAAGGTTCAACAGTCTTTTCTGCATTTCTTTTATGACTGAATTACAAAAAGACACACAAAGTCACAAGGGCCAAGTCTCCCCTTTAGTCTATTCTACTATTCAATGAGATGAGTGCAGACACAAGAGGCCTCAGATGCTGGAATCATGAGTAAAATATGAAGTGCTTGAGGGTCAGGCAGCATCCATGGAGGGAAATAGACAATAGACAATAGGTGCAGGAGTAGGCCATTTGGCCCTTCGAGCCAGCACCGCCATTTAATGTGATCATGGCTGATCATCCCCAATCAGTACCCCGTTCCTGCCTTCTCCCCATATCCCCTGACTCCGCTATTTTTAAGACCCCTATCTAACTCTCTCTTGAAAGCATCCAGAGAACCCGCCTCCACCGCCCCTCTGAGGCTGAGAATTCACATAAAATGCACCACTCTCTGTGAGAAAAAGTGTTTCTCGTTTTTCATTCTAAATGGCTTACTCCTTATTCTTAAACTGTGGCCCTGGTTCTGGACTCCCCCAACATCGGGAACATGTTTCCTGCCTCTAGCATGTCCAAACCCTTTACAATCTTAATATCTTTCAATGAGATTCCCTCTCATCCTTCTAAACTCCAGAGTGTACAAGCCCAGCTGCTCCATTCTCTCCGCATATGACAGTACCGTCATCCCGGGAATTAACCTTGTAAACCTACGCTGCACTCCCTCAATGGCAAGAATGTCGTTCCTCAAATTAGGGGACCATAACTGCACACAATACTCCAGGTGTGGTCTCACTAGGGCTCTGTACAACTGCAGAAGGACCTCTTTGCTCCTATATTGGATTCCTCTTGTTATAAAGGCCAACATGCCATTCGCTTTCTTCACTGCCTGCTGTACGTGCATGCTTACTTTCATAGACTGATGTACAAGGACCCCCAGATACCATTGTACTTCCCCTTTTCCCAACTTGACGCCATTTAGATAGTAATCTGCCTTCCTGTTTTTGCTACCAAAGTGGATAATCTCACATTTATCCGCATTAAACTTCATCTGCGATGCATCTACCCACTCCCCCAACCTGTCCAAGTCACCCTGCATTCTCATAGTATCCTCCTCACAGTTCACACTGCCACCCAGCTTTGTGTCATCTGCAAATTTGCTAATGTTACTTTGAATCCCTTCATCCAAATCATTGATGTATATTGTAAATAGCTGCGGTCTCAGCACCGAGCCTTGCGGTACACTACTAGTCACTGCCTGCCATTCTGAAAGGGACCCGTAAATCCCTACTCTTTGTTTCCTGTCCATTCATAAAGATGTTTCTCCTTATTTGTCCTAAATGACAGTCTTATTATCCTGAGACTAAATCCCCTGATTTCAAACACTCCATCTGAGGACAATCTGTCTTGGCATATTCCTGGTCAATCTCTTTCTTTTGTTTCTATGAGATTTACCTTGTCTTTCTTCCAAAATCCAATTAACATGTCCAAACTGAATCTCACATCAGAAGACAATCTCTATATGCCAGTTATCAGTCAAGCGGACCAAGTGGAAAGGATATCCTTTCAGTGCAGAGACCAGACTGTACTTCCCTACGTGGACTCTGGTGATCTTCTATTTGCTGCTATGCCTTGCAATTGAGAGAACAGCACTCACTACCAGCCAAGAAGGATTGGATTTGAGGACACAGAAGTCTTCTATCTTCAGACCTAGTTTTACAGCTTAGGCAAAAGCTCTTTAAATAATTGTGAACAATATCTTGTCCATAAAATAAGGCCAGAGGATATGATTGTCACCCACTGGTACACATTATATTGATTAATGAGTGTACGGCTAATGTGCCAGTTCTGGCCTTGTGAAGTGTGGATGCGATGTGCAGAACTTATGAATGTAGGCTAATTAATGTGGATTCGGATTTTTCGCTCCATAGGTTGATTTATCTCATAATATGATATGAAATCAAACACCAATCACAAAGCAGTCTGAAGAAGGGTCTTGACCCAAAACGTCGCTCATTCCTTCTCTCCAGAGATGCTGCCTTACCCGCTGAATTACTCCAGCATTTTGTGTCTACCAATCACAAAGTGTTGATTATCAGAATTTCAGCATGTTCGCCAGATAACACGAAAGGAACATTGTTCATACTTTAGACCTTAGAGATACAGAGTGAAAACAGGCTCTTCGGCTTACTGAGTCTGCGCCAAACAGCGATCGCCCCATGCACCAACACTCTCCTACACAATATACAATTTTGCAGAATCCAATTAACCTACAACCTTGTACATCTATGGAACGTGGGAGGAAAACGGAACACCCAGTGAAAACCCACGCTGTCACAAGGAGAACATACAAACTCCATCCAGACAGCACACGTAGTCAGGATCAAACCCAGGACTCTAGTGCTGTAAGGAGGCAACATTTATGTATGCTCCCCAAGCAAAATGAGGTAGCTATTAAACAAAAGCTGTTCACTGTTGTATAAAAATGCTAGTTGGCAGCAGAAAATAATTAAAGCATGATGCCCAATGGGAAAAACAAAAACCTTATTAAAACGTATCCATGGTGAACCGATCAAAGTTCCAACATGATGGAGTCACTTGTTTCTCCTTAAAAACAAGGTAGTCGTTAATTTGCACATAATTGGATCCTTTGCATATCAACATTACTTTTAGCGAATCATCTGTAAAGATAATCCTCATATTGCTGATGTTGAAAAAGTTTTTCAAAATCTTGTCAACTTTGAAATTAAGAAAATCGCATTAGAATCTCTTCATTGGATGCAACACTTCTGAACTGTATACAACAAATTTCCTCTGTGTACAATTAAAGTACACATGTTTTGTCAGCTTATTAGCAGAGAGAGAAAACACTGTGCTGTCCTTTGTCTTAAAGCAACAGATAATAACGAGGTACAAAGTAGTGCTATGCTGTAAATCTAAGAAAATATGTGGATGTTTGGCTGACGATGGAAAAAAATCCTAGATCCCAGGTCAGTGATCTAGCAGTAGTAACAATGCCCCAAACATTTAATAGACATTAGACAATAGACACCACCACCAATGTCAGGCTAACTGGTCTATAATTCCATGTTTTCTCTCTCCCGCCTTTCTTAAAAAAGTGGGATAACATTAGCTACCCTCCAATCCACAGGAACTGATCCTGAGTCTATAGAACATTGGAAAATTATCACCAATGCATCCACGATTTCTAAAGGATCTTCCTTAGGTACCCTGGGATGCAGACCATCAGGCTCTGGGGATTTATCAGCCTTCAGTCCCATCAGTCTATCCAACACCAGCCTTCAGTCCCATCAGTCTAACCAACACCATTTCCTACCTAATGTGGATTTCCTTCAGCTCCTCTGTCACCCCAGATCCTCTGGACACTACTATATCAGGAAGATTGTTTGTGTCCTCCTTAGTAAACGTGTACACATGCAAGAAAAGATGGAAATAATTAAAGGAAAGGTACATGTTTGGGTGGAGGGCAGAAGCAGATTAAGGACAAAAGCCTGAGGCAAAAGTGGGAGGTAACGAGGTATGGAATAACTCCGTTTGAAGAATAGATGCTCAAAGCCTTCTAACGTCAACTGCAGCATCAACTACTTCAATCATTCTTCTAGATTTTTTTCAGAACCAGTTGCTGTTTAATGATTCTACTTCTATCACTTTCATCTAGACTCACCCAGTCTGAAGAAGGGTTCAGACCCGAAGCATCACCTATACCTTCTCTCCAGAGATGCTGTCTGACCCCCGCTAAGTTACTCCAGCATTTTGTATCTATTTTCAGTTATTTTATTGTCAATTACTGTTATCTTTTATTAATGGTGAATTACACCCCAGCAACACCGTCAAGGGAGGAGCATGTATGTGGCTTTGTGTATACTACAGGCTTTTCCATGATGTCGGATCTAGTGACTATCCTATATGTCTTTCCTGAGATGGAACCCCACCAGTACGCATATTGTTTGCCTGGGCTGTGACCATTCACACTGCCAAATGTCCAGCAACCTGCAGGTCGAGACCCTTCTTCGGATAGATATTATATTATTACGTGGGTTTGAAGAAGCGTCTCGACCCGAGATGTCACTTATCCATGTTCTCCAGAGATGCTGCCTGACCAACTCACTGTGTTGTTTTGAGTATTAACCAACATCGGCAGTACTTTGGTTCTACATTTTGCACCACTTGAGCTCATCAAAGGCAGCATCAGCTCAGTGCAAAGTCTATCAACACATGGATAACAGATAGAAAGTGACAGCCACTGCCCAAACCACTGCAAATATCGAAACAATGACTCAGGTGGTCTTCTGAATGCTGCTGTGCCTTGCAGTGGAGAGAACATCATTCACTATCAGCCTGAGAGGATTGGATATGGGGACACTAATTTTCTAACTTCAAACCAACTGCAGGCTACAGCTTCAACATAAGCTCTTTAAAATAACTGTGAATAATGTCTCCTCCATAAAGTAAGTTCAGAGGACATGACTGTAATCTACTGCTTATCCATTAATTGATAAATGAGTGTGTGGGTAATGTACCAGTTCTAGTCTCATTGTGAAGTATGGATGTATTGTTCAGAATCCTCAGTGTGCGAGGATGTAGTAGGCTTACAAATGTGCATTCTGCATTGGAAAAAAAACTACAGCTCAGTGGCACAGTGGTGCAGCAGTTGAATAATGCACACTTCAGCTGGGGATAAGTGTCAGAAGTGGCTAACATTACATAAGCTATCAGTGTCAAACTGAGTCCATGCCGCCCAGCGATCACCCCATACACTAACACTATCCTGCATCCTGGGGACAATTTACGATTTTACCAATGCCAATTAACCTACAAATCTGTACTTTTTGAGTGTGGGAGAAACCGGAGCACCAGAGAAACCCCACATGGTCACAAGGTGAACTTACAAACTCTGTACAGGCAGCACCTGGAGTCAGGACACTTACAAAATTCTTAAGGGGTTGGACAGGCTAGATGCAGGAAGATTGTTCCCGATGTTGGGGAAGTCCAGGACAAGGGGTCACAGCTTAAGGATAAGGGGGAAATCCTTTAAGACCGAGATGAGAAAGACTTTTTTCACACAGAGAGTGGTGAGTCTCTGGAACTCTCTGTCACAGAGGGTAGTTGAGGCCAGTTCATTGGCTATATTTAAGAGTGAGTTGGATGTGGCCCTTGTGGCTAAGGGGATCAGAGGGTATGGAGAGAAGGCAGGTACGGGATACTGAGTTGGATGATCAGCCATGATCATATTGAATGGCGGTGCAGGCTCGAAGGGCTGAATGGCCTACTCCTGCACCTAATTTCTATGTTTCTATGTTTCTATGTTAGGATCAAACCCGGGTTTCTAGCGCTGTAAGGCAGCAGCTCTACCGCTGTGTCACTGTGGCGTCCTACATTGGCACCCACACTGTCACGCTACAACAATTTAAGCTCTTCTAAAATATGCATGAATATTTCTGATTTCAACACCAATGCTGACACCAGCTTTAAACAACTCGAGTATGTTGAGATTTTTAGCTACTTGGTTGATTCATCTCAAATGTAATATGAACTCAAACACCAATCAAATAGCATTGATTATTAGAATTTCAGCATGTTAGCCAGTTACCATGAAAGCAACTTTCAGACATAAAACAAAGGTTTAATTTATGCACATTCCCAAGCAAAATGAGGTAGCTATTAAACATCACTGTTGTGTAAAAAAGATTGCTGGCATCAGAAAATAATTTAATAAGTTTCAGTGTAATTCAGTTCCTGAAATATGTATTCATTATATATTCCCAAAATAGACACAAAATGCTGGAGTAACTCAGCAGGTCTGGCAGCATTTGGAGAAAAGGACTAGGTGACATTTTGGGTTGAGATTTTTCAGTCTGAAGAACTGTCAGAACTGATCAGAGAAATTGTGGTAGAGATGAAACCACAGTTCTGTGCATGCACAAAGTGCTTTAGCATCATGATCATTGCATCATAGTGTCACATAATTAGACATTGGGCTGCAAAAATGAGCACCAGATCAGAAACAATGGAAGATGCATCTACAGCAGTTATGAGTGATGCTGAGTGTTAGAAAATCCATAATGGATTCAGAAATATTAGAATTATTTTCCCTCACTGTGTGCAGATAAAGAGCATTTAAATTGATATCATTAATTCAATCTCTATTCACAGACTGCGACACAGTAGCAGGTAAAATTCTGGAAGTGGCGGCGCTGCCTGGCAGCTGCGGCTCAACTGCAGTCCATCTGTTTTTTATTTTCTTTTTGTCTTCTTGTGTCTGTTTTAGTGATTATTTTGGTTTATTAGGCTGTGTATATGTGTGGGAGGGGAGGGTGGGAGAAACAGGGTTTTAGTCTCTCCCTTCGGGGAGATGCGACTTTTCTTGTCGTGTCCCCCGTCACCGTCTCCGTCTGTGCTGAGGCCTAATGGCGGAGCTGGCGGCCTTGGAGCTATGGCGGCCTTCCAGCTTCCAGCAGCGGCGGCACGGCTTCGGAGCTTCAGCGGCGACCTGGCTTTCGGGGCTGCGGTGCTCCAGCGGCGACCTGGCTTCGGGGCTGCGGTGCTCCAGCGGCGACCTGGCTTTCGGGGCCGCGGTGCTCCAGCGGCGACCTGGCTTCGGGGCTGCGGTGCTCCAGCGGCGACCTGGCTTCGGGGCTGCGGTGCTCCGGCGGCGACCTGGCTTTCGGGGCTGCGATGCTCCAGCGACGTTCCAGCGGCGACCTGGCTTTGGAGCTGAGGTGCTCCAGCGTTCCAGCGGCGGGCCCTGTGGCGGTGTTCCGGCATTCCGGCGACGGCGGTGGCAGCAGCCCGGCTTCGGAGGCTCGGCCGCGGGCCTGGTGGAGCATCGGAGGCCTGGATCTCCTCAGCGCAGAGGGAGAACAAGGAGGGAAGAAGACAGAGACTAAGACTTTTGCCTTCCACCACAGTGAGGAGATGCCTGGTGAACTCACTGTGGTGGATGTTAAATATGTGTTTATTGTGTGTTTTGTTTTTTAATATATGTTATGACTGCAAGGTAATGAAATTTCGTTCAGACCGAAAGGTCTGAATGACAATAAAGGATAATCTCATCTAATCTAATCTAACAGCAGGATGAATAGGAATCAATCATTTTTGGCAGAAACGGATGAGGAATTGTGCAGGGAAGCGCAAAGTTTGGAACTGAAAGCTGCAGCATACACTCGCATTCAAACGTTAAGTTCAGAATATTTTCTCAATTTCTTGGTTTTAGTTAAGACCATAAGTCATAGGAGCAGAGATAGGCCCATGGAGTCTGCTCTGCTATTTGATCATGGCTGATCGATTATACCCTTTCAACCCCCATTCTCTTGCCTTCTTCCCATAAGAAAGTTCAGGCATTAGACTAGATCCAGGATGATCCAGTCCATCCCATCCTTTCCCTTACGATTTGTTTCCCTAAACTTCTTAACAAAGTTGCTTTACACTACTAAGCACAGGCTTTATTGTGGTGATTTGAGGGCAATTCATCACAGTCAGTAGAGCAATTTATGCAGCAAAATCACTTCAGTGATAATCCTTCAGCAATGCCATTTATTTCTTAGTTAATGATATAAAAAGCTTTACAAAAATTGTGGCTGCATGATTATTCCATGAATATTTCACACCAAATTCATTTTTCTCATTGACTGCAATCACAATACAAAGAATCAGTGTTGGCTTTTTACCATTAAATTGTCTCATTTATCATCATGTGTGAAATTCCTTAATGTCTACTTTACTCTAGTGATCTTCAAAACTGTACCTAGGCATCATATTGGAATCCAGATGTTTTTGCCTCCTGCAGCTGAGAATGTTGCGAACTTCCTGTATGGATGAAAAAGGGATATTCAGTATTTCAACGATCCATTTAAAAGTCAAGAGTTCCGATTTTCTAGATTATGACCCCCCGTTTTACGAGGTACAAAACTGGTATTTTATTCCTTCTTTCATTGTGTAAGTTACATTATAATAGTTTGTAGAAAGGTCTGAAGAAGGGTCCCGACCCGAAACGTCACCCATTCCTTCTCTCCAGAGATGCTGCCTGTTCCGCTGAGTTACTCCAGCATTTTGTGTTGAGTTACTCCAGCACTTGAAGAACAAAATATGTTTAATAAAATATATAATTTCTGAAATAACAGAGACAAAGCAAACCAAGTACTTCAGTCTGTTCAATTCAGACTGAAGAAGGGTTTCGGCCCGAAACATTGCCTATCTCCTTCGCTCCATTGATGCTGCTGCACCCACTGACTTTCTCCAGCATTTTGTGTAAACAAACCAAGTACTTGTTGTTTTCCACTGGCTTAGATGATACATCCATATTGAATGTATTCTGGACTCTGACCACGGACATATACATTTATCTATTCTCCGAGTTGGCACACAACTGGAATACACCATAGTTTTTTCACTCAATTCATCTTGGAATAGCTAGAATGTGTGCCGATTCCATCCAAACTACCCACATGGCATATTCCTTGCTAGGAGGGCTACATTACTAAGGAGAGTTGCATTTGAGAAAGTACAATGCTTTGTTAGTGTTAAAGACTGACTAATCAGGTGGTTAATTCCATGCATCAAGCTTTCCCCACACTTAACCAATTCTCCAAATCAAATAAAGGAACTGAAGAGGGATGTGAGAATTAATATAAGGTGCAGGGAGCAATAACTCTGCAAGTTATAGTTGGTTAGTAAAGGTGTCAGGAGTTATGGCAGGAGAATTGGGTTGGATGAAAAGATAGATCAGCCATGAATGGTGGAGTAGACTTAATGGGTCGAATGGCCTAATTCTGTTCCTATAACGTATGAACTTATAAGGTCAACAACAAAACTGTTTGATAAGCATGGAAAGAAAATCCTTCCTTAAATCTTCTCTTAACCTTTTACTCCTTACCTCAAACCTATGCCCTTTGGTTTCACACGGACCAATTTACTAGCTGAATAATATTATTCTTTAGCCTTAGACTATCCATCTCATGATCAATGACACTATCATTGAATTATCACATTTTAATGTTATTAATTAAATAATTTAAGTTTGTATCTCCATAACATTGTATCCCTAAACTAAATGCACAGAGGCACAGAGAGTACAGCAGCAAGTGAAAAGTCATCAATGTTACACGGCTCCTTGCGCCTCCTGAGAAGGGCAGGAGCAGCGAAGGAAAGGTTTGCACCAGCATCACACACCAAACTAATAAGGAAATTACTTTCACTCATCCTTTGTTGCTGGATCAAACGTCAGCCATTTTGAACTTGAATTTCCTTGAAGAAAGAAGAACATTGCAACTAATGTACAGGAATCTTTTCTGAAGAATGTTCACCGGCATGTTCTCAAACCAAGGAAGGATATGCAACTAATGTGCCAACATTTCCCACAATGGAAAACAAAACTAGACACAAATGAAGAAGGATCTGAAGAAGTGTTTCGACCCAAAACATCACCTGTTCCTTCTCTCCAGATAAGCTGCCTGTCCCACTGAGTTACTCCAACATTTTGTGTCTATCTTCGGTTTAAACCAGCATCTGTAGTTCCTTCCTTCACCCAAAGTACACTGTCCCAGCATGTCTGTAGGGATCACAATAAACACAGCTGATTGGCTGTCCAGCTTCAAAAATTATTGGTTGATTCTACACCATTGACCATTGGTGAATGAAGTGCAAACAATTATATGTGGAAAAGGGTTACAACTAGATAAAAATCACTTTTGGAAGCTGAATGAAACTTTGATCCTCCAACTAGTAATAAAGGCCAGCAGAAAAGACAAATAAATCATAACCATCAAAATAATTACATTGTCACACACGTCATGTCAGTGGGATTTTGAACGAGATCCGAATTATTGTGAAAACTGGAGATTCAGTTTCAAGTCTGATCTCAATTAGAGTTGTGTTATGTCAGTGTGAAACAGATTCACAGACACACACATTGTCACTCAAAGATTGGAATTGCCTGTGTATGCTGTTTGGGATTCATGTTAAAAATTGTCCCAGGAAATAATTGTTAATAAAATCTGTTCCGGTTGTCATCTGAGATGACAGATGCTTTTGTTTCCAAAAATTTGTTTAAACAAATGCACATAACTGCTTTTGGTGGAATTGTATTTCACAGAAAGATGAAATAAATTACTTTGTGAAGATATAGTTGATAACGTTATCCTCTGTAAATTGCCCCTCATGTGGAGGGAGTGGATGAGAAGGTGGGATAACATAGAACTAGTGTGAACAAGTGATAAATGGTCAGCATAGATTTAGTGGGTTGAAGGTCTGTTTCTAAGCTGTATCTTAAAAAGAAAATCCTTAATAGAGTCATAGAGGGAGCCATAGAGTCATACAGCATGGAAACAGGCCCTTTCGGCCCAACTTGCCCACGCCGCCCAACATGCTCCATCTGCACCAGTCCCACCCACCCGTGCTTGGCCCATATCCCTCCAAACCCATCCTATCCATTTACCTGTCCAAAATAGCGACTTAATGGATGAAATAAATTGTAATGGCCCTGTCCCACTGTATGAGTTCATTCAAGTGCTCTCCCGAGTTAAAAAAAAAAAATCAAACTCGTGGTAAGCACGTAGAATGAACGTGCGGATACGTCGGAGCTCCGGGGACGTCTCTTAGCGGCTCGTAACGCTAACGGCAGGTACTTGGGAAGACTCGCTAATGGCAGGTAAGCTCGAGAAGACTCATGAAGATTTTTCAACATGTTGAAAAATGTCCATAAGAGCCCCGAGTACTTACGAGCAGCCATTACCGTAAATCTCTGAGTTCGAATCGGGGCAAACTTGGGGAGAACTCTTGAATGAACTCGTACAGTGGGACAGGGCTTTTACAGTGATATTCTAATAATTGGGCTGTGTGTGAATGACTCATCATCATAGTTGTTCTAACATCATAGAATTCTAAGACAATCCTCAACTAGGCAAGGTTTTATCCTTTAAATTAACGTTCCAGTAAGGCCCTCTGAAAATGTGTGTTGGTCAGTTATGCATAAGGACAAAGAGTGGCAAGAATTGGGCCCACATTCATGTTTTGCCCCCATTTATAAATCCTCCCTGACTTTTATCCTTCTATGAAACCGAAAGCAGATTATTAAATGTATTTCCATTGCTCTTGTTGGATCTTGCTTAGTACAAATTGCCTGCCTTAAGTCTGCTTCCTGCATGAAAGGAAAGTAACTGTGAGAAATGGCTGCACTTTCACTTTTCCTCATGGAGAACATTTTTAATTAAATGGAGATAAATGGTAAGCTGTCACCAAGAACTGAGCTAACGAGGACCAGTTTGTGCAATTCTCTGATAATCTTCATGAACCTTTCCACGTTCAAAGTCATTTGATAAGAATGAATGAACTAACCCAAGAACTGAACTGATCTAGAAGTCAAAAATGTTGAAACAAGGAACTGCAGATGCTAAAATATAAAAAGAAAGACACAAAGTGCAGGAGTAACTCAGCGGGTCAGGCAACATTTTTTGAGAACATGGATAGGTGAGGCTTCAGGTTGGGATCCTTCTTCAGGCTGATTGTAGGGGTAAAGAAAGCTGGAAGAGGGGAAGGGCAGTATTAAGCATGGCAGGTGATAGGTGAACACAGATGAGGGGGGAGCTGGGGAGAAATGTGGCCAGAGATGAAAAGCAGAAAGTGTAAGACAAAAGGATTGAAGAGTTGCAAATTGTGAAGCTAGAGGAAGGAATGTATGTGGAAATGGAGGGGAGTACAGAAATCGGTGCGAGTCCAAGTGGGGCACAGGGGAGGGTGGGGGGAGGGGGTAGCAATGATTTCCTGAAAGCTGTTTCAATTATAATTTTTGACAAGAAATAAGGTGAAGGTGAATGAAAGGAAAACATCTGCAGGACCAGGAGGGATAAAATGGATGTTGTTTTCAAAGAGCCCACAAATGCATATTGACCAAATGGCTTCCTATTGCTGTATCATCCTGTTCTATGATTCTGTTTGCAGTGAAATATGTGGTGTGAGTTAAATTGATTTTGGTCGATTATGAAGGCAAAAAGTAAACCATTTCGAAGCTCCCTGAAACACACTAGGGTTTATATGACTCCTCACCGTAACACATATTTCTCTCAATCTCTCAAACAAAAACGTCAAATCATTTGGTATACATCAGGGATCAATCTGCAAGTGATTCCTGTCAAATACTGGTGTGCAGAAATATATGACTTTCACTTCCAGTTTAGGAATATTGAAAGCAAACTTATGCTCCCTCTCTCAAACTAAAACTTGTTAGTTTGATGACTTCCTTCATGGATTTTCCATTCTCTATCTTCAGCTCTTTTTATCAAATTGTTTAGCGACATGTTCAAAAACCTAGTGTGACGGAAATCAAGGAATTGTAAACTTTGGAGGTGTGATTCATTCTCTCAAAGTTAGACCTCCTGACCGATTGCCTCTCGCAAACCGCAAACAAAACGTATTTAGCTGAAAAGCAGACGTGCATTAATTAGTGAAATAAGTTAATTAGTGAAAATAAGTCAGCTGCTTTACAAAAGTAACATGACCTTTGAAGCTATTTTGAGCTACGTTAATGAAATTAAGGACTAGTCCACGAGGAGCCATCCTAATTGAGCAGTATAAATACTAGTGCTTTTCAAGCCTTGGGATATAGAGAGATGAGAAAAAAAAAGAAGAAAAATGCGGCAGCGGCTTTCGACAGAGTCTTCAGGAAACATAACTACCTAGAGTATTCTTCCATGCATACACTCCTAGAGAGGGTAGTGAAGGCAAGTCCTGATGCAGGCAACCTAGTGTTATATTTATATTTACCCCGTACGGCTACCTGCTCTCTGATATAGTCTCCTAGGGGATGAGGCTCGGTAAAAGTCGGGGATCTTTTTAACTAAAAAATGTGTGTTAAATTCACAGGTGATTTAAACACTGTTTGTTAGGCTTCATACGGACATCTGAACGGTAGATTTTGATATATACGTACTGTATGTAAAGTAAGGATGATTGTGGTATGAATTGTACCAACTGCTTGAGTTAGTTATACCTTTTGACAAATTGAATAAAAACCATTATTTGATTAAATTCAGTTAACGCCCTGTCGTCATCTTACTACTTATAGTGTGTAGCAATAATATATAGGATATAAGTAAATGCGAGGAGCAACATTATCACTTAAATGAGCTTTTCAAATTCCCGAGACGTCGACACGTATCAACGTGCGAATACGACCGACGACCCAGATCGGAATTAGGAAGGTATTAGTTTATCTTTTGCACTTTCTATAATGAATACGGTCTTAGTTCTATTGACATAAACTAACGGTATACAAGGAAAAAGGACTAGTCAAGATCCCGGGAAAAGGGGGAGTTAGTCTTAGTATTTCTAGTGGGTTCCTTGTCAGGATCTAGGATAATTGTATAGAAATCTGTAGCAATTGGCGCCCAACGTGGGGCTCTTTGGAGTTAACTTGAAGAGCCTCACTAAAATCCTAAAACTGCCTATAATAGGTAAGAAAATAGGTACACAGCCGTAAAATAGGTAAAACTGGAAATATAAGGACTCGAAGAAATCAGTACTGAGTCTAGAGTTTAAAAGTTGATAAAAGACTCTTTAGATTAACCGAGGATGGCTGGTCCAGCCCCTCACCCTGCTGCATGGCGAGCCCTGCATGCTCAGGCAGATCGAATAAACGGATGGGGAACCAAAGATTTGTAGTCCCAGACGGAGGAGATTTTAATGCCATAACTAGGAGGCCACAAATGGGGAATGTGCCCCTGCTCCAGGTTGAACAGCTTTGTAGCGAGATACGGACCAAGGAACCGACATCGATATGATTGTCAGGTACGATATGCAGGAGACCCTGGTATTTAGGTCTAATGTCAGATCAGACCCTTGTGGGTTACATTGTAGTCAACATAGGACGACACTTACCAGTGAATAATTACAATAGTAAGTCCGGATTATCCAGATTTGCCTGGCCAGACGATCCGGGAGAAAATTTGATAATAAGGCCCTCAGAAACTTAGGAAAATACTAGCAAATATGAGGACTAGATGCTTCCATAAGATTGGCCGAACATAATCATGCACGTATTTTATGGGAAAGAACTCACCCTCTGGAATACCACACCCTGCTCCAGTCATGACTGTATATGGCCCGTGCACGGTAAAAGTTTAAATGAAACCTTCCCTGATTTTCCTAAAGAAAACAGAGCGGCTAATTAAATATTTAGTCAGAAATTCGATAGATAGAAAACATGACCAGGACCTTTGACAACACCTGAAGATAGAAGCATCTGTTGGGAAATCTGGTTGCGCACTTGTCTGGTATTAGATGTCGCATTACACTGGAAATTTGACCGATGTGCTTAGACAAGCTCACGTCCTTTGCTATGGCATAGGACTAAGAGAGCAGCTCTCTCCCAATAATAAAAAGCCTATTGTCAGGCACCATTAATTTAGTCAGATGCTTACAAGTAGCAGTTTTTCTTGGGGTTAGGACTGGGATCTGCTTAAAAGATATTTGTTTGATCCATACTCGATCCGGCAGTAAGTGAAAGAGTACTGGGGTCGGGTGAAAACCCGCCAACTCCTAGACAATCCTTTGAGATATCCGTAACTGCTTTAGTGAATGTGCCAAACTGGACACGAGATGTTAGCATAGGCGAGCTTTTGAAAAGAGTCTGATCCAAGGGGGAGAAATCTCCCGTAAATCAGCAGATTAATTCCGAAAAAGGAAAAAAAAAACGATCATCTGACACAACCACTCCCACCAGGCCAAGCCACTCCCAAAGGATGAAAGCAGAGAGAAAGGGATGGACGACTGAGAGGGCGTACACAGTATAGAGAAGCAGACAAGATCACCCTGGAGATCCGACCATAGAGATTATCAAAATTATCGCAGGACCAGGGTAGGGCAACAGATATAGAATATGATCAAGGGATAGATGTGATCAAAGGATCAAAGAGATCAAAGGGACGAAGGCGGTTTACCCCGACAGAGAGGTTATTTTTAAGACCTAGAAATCACGATGTATGCACAAACTTCAGGTAGAGGAGGGCCCGAGCTGAGGAGAAACCGGCTACCACAGGGATAATAACCGAAGAGTAGAGGAAACAAAATAAACCTCACATGTGGGGAATAAACAGGGCATTCCACAGTCCCGAGGAACAAGAGCCCAGGAAGAATACAGTAGTTAAGTGGCAGGCCAACACACACAGTTTTCCCATTTTGCAAGGTGAACCTACAAGGTAAAAACACAATAGGGGTGGACCCTGAGGACCGATTGATCCTGGAGCCGATGTCACCTGTATATATACAGCCATAGCCCACGTTTTAGATCTGCGACCACTCAAGGGCAGGTTGGATACAAGGTGCCACAGTCACATAGAAGAATTACCAAACAAAAGGTTAAAGTAAAAAAGGCGAACGGGAAGGATTCACCTCCATAGCCGCCGGCATAGATAATTTACAAAAACGTTTACAAATTGGAATTTTGATCGGGTGCGGAATATTCAAAAATAACAGCTTATTAAAGACCCCCCGAGACGATAGAAATTCACACTTCGAATTACAAATGGCAGCAGAAAAACCAGATCCAAGACGATAAGGGGCTAGAATAAAAACATTTAGTCTTTAGTAAATGGGGGGAGTCTGGCAATGCACAAAAATCATTGCGGATCCATCACACCCGACGTAGATACCGTCACCGTATGAACGAATTCCCCAATCCAAGCCAGTTATCAAATCAACAAACCTGAAAGCCAGACGAGCTATTCAAGAAGTCCATTAATGATTTAGTTGAACAGGGAGTCTTGGTGGAAAGGAGTTCTAAGGTTCAATAAAACCCAACCAATTTTAGCAGTCGCTAAAAAACCGGCGAATACCGCTTGGTATGTGACTATCAGCGCTTTAAAAAAGGCTCCGTGAAATTCGCCGGGAACTCTATTTAACATGGCGAGTCAGACCATGCAGATCCAAAGGACATATATATAAAACCACTTTCGACTTAGCCAATTGGCTTTTGGAGTCATCCAATTCCCCGAGCATGATTGGGACTATACAGCAATCACTTCCCCTCAGGGAGTCCAATATTGCTGGACCAGATTGCCCCAAGGATTTGTAAATTCCCCCGCAGATTTTTCGGGCCCAAGGTCCTACGCACTTTAGATTTTCTAAGAAAACGAACACATAATTGAATGCTATGTGGATGACATATCACTCCACACACGCGACTCTAGATGATCATTTCATTGTCTTCATAAAATACTCCAAGTCTTTACGAAATTTGGGGTACAGAGTAGGGCTCAAAAAAATCAGCAATATCCAAGACAACTGTGAAGTTCTTGGGGATTGAGATCGCCGCAAACAAAGAAAGGACTGGCTTGACATCCGCGTTCAAAGAAAAATTGTCAGAATTCAATCACCCACTAACGTAAAAACATTGCAAAGCATTCTGGGATCCCTAAATTTCGCTAGAGGTTTCATTATAGGATACGTCTGAGTTAGCAGCTCCCCTATACAGACAGATAGTAGCCCCAAACGAAAGATTTGTATGGGAAACCAGAACACCAGGAAGCACTAAAACAAACTATTGAAACAATAGTTGAAAGCGCCTGGTTAGCCACACATACACCCGGTGCAACCATAGAGGTTACTTTGATACTCTCAGACTCCTCTGGAACCGTGGTATGCAAAGATGAAGGGAAAGCTTACCCCCTTCCAATACTATTCCATGAACTTCTCCACTACAGAATTAAAAATTCCCAAAAATTGCCAAAGCCCTGACTGTCTTAACACCACGGGCTTTTACACTTAAGAAGAGTACAATCCGAGGCTCCTATAAAAGTACTCACACATTTCCCGGAACTAAATGAGTCAAGGGAAAGCATTGTCAGGGATCGCCGCGTCCACAACGGTCCGATGGGACAAATGGGACATCATAAGGGCAGACCCGACTATCCTCTGGCTAAAAGATCCCAGTGAAGAAATGAATACCTGGGCTTTACCCGAATTAGCCGAGGAAGAAGAAAAAACCCGATCGAGCAGACATAGTCATATAATTGCGACGGGTTCTCTCAAGAAACTAAGAACCCTGATGGTTCTACAACCAGAAAGCAGGAGCTGGTATAGTTAAGGGTACCTGGGGACCGGAAGGTTTTTATCCCAGACACCACGAAATCAGTCTTTTTAGGGACAGGGTATGACGGCCACAGTTAGCCGAAGTGGAGGCCCTGACTGCCGCTCTAGAGCTTTGTAGCAACCTGGAGATAGAAGTAAAGCAATCTTGATTTGTACGACATGCAACTATTGCCATGGTGGCTGTAAACGGATTGCTAAAAGACTGGGCGAATAATGGGTTTAAAACAGCTAGAGGCAAAACCCTTTCCAGCATGCTGGATGGTGGAAAAAAGATAAATGCAATATCTAAAAACATGCCTAGACTGATTGTAAAACATGTACCTGCCCTCACCAAAAAACAGGTGAGCATGCCGTAGGAAACAATATGGCCGATTCACTGGCTCAACAAGCACTTTGGTACAAATCTGCCTAGACACCACAATTGTTAATATTGTAACACGCCAATCAATAAAAGATAACACGGATAAAGAGTTTGATGGAACCTGGTGGCTGGTAAGACCCTTCCAGGATATCCCAAATTACTACTCGTACATATTAAGTCCTAGACGGGGACGGTCCGCTGCCTGAAAAAAGGAGACCTAAAAGGGAAAATCATAATCCCTAAAAAAAAGACAGGCATCGGTACATCAGAGAAGCACATCAAGGATTGGGTGCAGCACATGGAGGAGCAAAAACCACCCTGTGCCCACCTATCGCTTCAATACTGGTGGCCATTTATGTTGTCTGAATGCCGAAAGTTTAAAGCCAACTGTGAAACCTGTATGAAACACGACAAAGGAGGGGGGGGGGTAACTAGACCTGGATACACCGTACGGGAAAAACCCGAAGGCCCCTATGAAGCAATGGCAAGTTGACTTCATTGGTCCGTTGCCCGAAATCCCGAGGGGATCCTCCCTTTAAACCGTAAAAACAGGTACATACTTGTGTGTGTTGATGAATGTACATCTTACACTTGCCTATATCCCACTGCTAGTTGCACATGTTCAGACGCTATCGAAGCTCTTGAGGAAGCGATAAAAATACTAGGTCCTCCCTTAATCATTCACTCAGACCAAGGTCCGGCCTTTGTAGGCATGGCCTACAGAGAATGGTGTAAATTTAAGGGAGTACGGACCGAATACAGTAGCCCCTTGCAACCCCGAATCAGCGGGAGTTGTGGAGAGGAAAAATCAGGACGTCAAGAGGGCCATAGCTAAGATGTGTACTACCCGAAGCGGATCATGGGTTAGAGCTGTTAACTTTGTACAAATGGCAGTCAACAACACCCCCATAGACAGCGAAGGACCAAATAGACATATCACTCCATACTTTCTAATGTTTAGTGTACAAATGGAACACTAAACTAAGTAATAGGAGACGAGCAAAGACGTTTGTCCCTTATGCAGGAATATAGGGAACTACGACACGCGGAGTCGGTCTTATTTAAAGCAGAAAGAGCCAAACAGGACGAAGGGAAAAATATATGGTTACCTAAAGTAGGTGATTGGATCTTAGTCAAGACTAACTATACCAAGGGTAAATCACTGAAACCTAAATTTGGCCCTGCTCAACAGGTAATAGCTGTTGGGGAGCGGACTGTAACCTACCTTAGAAAGGTAAACAACAGATCATATCGGTTGACAACTGTAAACCCGTAAGTAAAGACTTTATTCCTCCTATAAATGAGTTGGATAGATCAGTTAGAGATGGAACCGCTCCCCGGAGGAAGAGCCAATGCTGAGTCAAAAACCCAGCAAGAAGTACAAGGAGCCAGGCCTAAGACTAGGTCTATGGGCCCGGCGAACCCGTCAAAAACACATGAAACAAATCAAACCCACTAAAAAACAAAGAAAAATAAAAAGGGGGACGAGGTTAAACTAGTTATAGATCCTCAGGGATCAGGATATAAGGAAGGATGTAAAGCTTGTGGACGGATTACATGTAATTTTCTGTTTGCATTCTTTTTCATAATTTTCACCCTCCTCGGCGCAGGAGTGATCCTTTTAGTTAACCTAACTAGCTCCTCATGTCACCTCATGGAAAGTGACTTGGTTAAGAATAACTCCCTTACTTCAGGAATGGAACTAAGTAAATGGGGAATTGTAGGAGGTTTAGGCCTAATCTTTGGTCCTAAGGGACAAATGATAGCCCTGACCGCATTAATCCACTTCTCCATGGCCAAGCCCCAAGACAAGGTGGAAGTAGAACCACTCCCGAAACGGGATGATTTGGATTAAAGAGCCATATCCTTTCCGTTTAGACACAGGGAATATATTGGTACCTCTAACTCTGGTACTGGATTCCCAGGCCATGTTGGATGATATGGACTTAAATCGTAATGGGGCCGGGGACGGCCTTATCCTGGTTAGTGAACTAGAACAGTTTTACAAAACCATGTTACAGATCAGTCCCCAGATTACAGACCCCTCCATCTGGCAGGAAGAAGAAATGAGTAAATACAGAGACTGTTATATCACCCAAATTAATACAAACGATTCCGTCCAAAACTGTGACCAGGGCAGACTGCACTTGGCCCTACAGGGGATGTTAGTAACAGTGCCTTCCATGACTTAGCCAGCTATCACCCCATCCTGGTGTGGAGTGTCTTTGCAAAATTGCCAATCAGCTCAAAACCACCTAACCGAATACCTTCGCAAGGATTGTTCCTATAACGATGGTTCCAAAGTTTGGTTTACCACAGAGAACGAAAGTAAGTTAGGTCCAAGTGAAATACCTTACACCTTCAATTTACCCGCCATACAGCCAGGATTCCATATGATTTGCAGTCCCAGAGTATACGGCCCGTGGTTCAGACGAACCAGGAATAAGGAGGGAGAAATTAGGAAAAAATGGAACGAGACACAGATGGGAGACATTTTTGCACCCATCGACCCTTCCATATGTAAACCTCCCTATCTTTTCCTTATTAAACCAAACCAGAATTGGAAAATTACACCTGTGTTAATGTCGCTAGATATACCCCCGGTAGATGTGGGGATATATGGGCCAAAGGAGAAGAGAAATGGCAGAGAATTGAATTCCCCTGGAAAACACATAAGGATTACCCGGAGAAAAGAAAGGAGGTTTTCAAGGAAGGGAATACAACCAATGACCCCCACCGGCGATACCAAGGCCGGTTTTCAAGAATGGAAATCGGTTTATCAACTGATACAAAATAATGAGACATGGCGAGGGGTAAACGGGTCCCTCATAAAGGAAGAAGTCCTCAAATTTAATTTTACAAGGACCCAATTTAAGGTCTATCTTAATCTTACAAGCAAGACTTTTACACAACAACCGACAGATATTATCTGTTGGCTTTGGGGTTATATGAAATGTACAAACATAACAAGACAGCGTACTGTTGAACCTGCTACCGTGAAGTTCTTTGAATTACCTTCCCCTTACAGGTGGTTACATTTTAACACCTCGGGGGAAGAGTAACTTAGACTTGCCGGTAAGATGATTTTCTTTATTTTTCTGCTTCTACGCTTCTCCAGTATAAAAGGAAATGTATCCAGCAAGTTAAAAGATTCCCAATTGGAGACTGTTGAAATATTAAATAACATGAACAAATACTCAGAGGAGCTCAAGAATAATCAGAAAAACATCGTTGAGTTTACCAGGTTTTTTACACAAATCGCAGGTAGAAACTACTATGGAAACAATGAAGGCTCTAACCCATATAGACCAAGCCTTCACAAGGGAAAATCTTAAAACCACGTTAGTGGCGCTAGCCGCACTTTTGAGAACCGGAAGGGTTAAACCTTCTTGGATCCCAAAACAGATTTTAAGCAAAAAACGCTGGATTACTAGCACCCAGCTACTCGATTCATCCAGTCGTCTTTACTACATCAAACGAGAAGGGGCACCTCCTACATTTAGGAGCCCCTCCTTAAAATTAACCCTAAACATTTTAATCACTGTTCCTTGGATAACAGATACCACAGCTGCAAAACTACACCCTCAGATTATATAATCCTGGTATAGTGCGTTGCCACCATTATTGGAACAAAGGCTGTTTGGAAAACAATCATCAAAGTCCCATATAAATATGGCCTGTTGCGGAATAACACGCTCCAGGTATATCAGGGCATTCCACGCCAAGATAGGACAGGACTGACCCTTACAAAATTTCGACGAAACAACTGAATGTATCAATCATCATTGTCCCGTTATAGAGGAGAGAATAAATATACCTAAAGATTCCTTATACTCTATGGGAAATGGTTCATACATAATTTCCAAAACTTCGCCTGGCTCCTGCAATGACTCCTGCAAAATTAGTGAGGGCACATACTTAGTCTCTTCTTTTGCACATGATAAAATCACTTGCTGTAACCATACAATATATGGTCAGCCACAGGAAAGGGAAATGATTTTTCACGTTCCCAGTAAAGATCAGACCCTTCAAATCATTCTTTCCAAGCTCGGAGACATACTTGTCAACCTTGAGGACAATGAGCTGATAGTTTACCTATACAGATTGGGACATCAGTACCCAACTTAGGAACTTGAGATCAAAAAGTTAGCAATATTGATACAAGTTATGGGAGACAGATTCAGGATGTTTTTGAGGCCCTGGCCGAAACTCTCAAAGGGATTTTACCAGAAGGATTAGCAGCCCTAGGAGGATTAATAGGAGGTCTCGGCAGCCTTATGGGTGATGTAATGAACTTCCTCGCCGACCTTTTGGGGTCTTGGCTCGTATGCCAAATATGGAATATACTGCGTAGTAGCTTAGTCCTCTACCGCGTCTTGCGAACCTTTTTGTCTTCCAGAAACCCAAATGAGTTTCTAACGAGGCAAAGGACCAATACCGGGAGGCGATTTTGGAACATTTAAGGAACATTTACAGGCACGCCCAGATCACGAGGAACAAATGGAACTAATTGCCAGATACAGGGCTGCCAGTTGTTTAAGCATGGAAAATATACATTTATTCTGCATTAACAGTCTCACCAAAACCTCAGATTTATCCATGAGATCAGGCCCCTATATTAGGGGTCATCCTATCATTGAGCCTGACCTTCTTGCGGGAGATTTCACTTTCAGAAACGTTTTCATCCGATGTAATCTATGCCACCAATGGTGTCCCGGTCATTGCCTCCTGAGTGGAGGTTATGCCAGACTCCCATTCCCATAAAAATCACAAGAATCCTTGTGTGATCAGGCAGCAATATTATTTCATCTTACGTTACCAACGAGGTTAACATGGCCACTGTGCCAAGGATGCCCATTATTCAATTTAAAAATTTTGAGGCAGATCTACACCCACGGGATCGCAACTCTTTCAGGGAGTGCCCGGCCCTGGTGGAAGGCTATGTGGAAGGGGTTTCCATGCAAAAACAGGACGATTATTCAGCTTTTCACATGGTTCAGAAACCGGAGCCTGTCAAAAGTAAAAAACGTCCCGCTCCTTATCATAGGTCAAAAGGAACTTGTCCTGAGAAACGTTCCAAACCTGACGACGAAACACAAACCCTTAAACTTCCAAAGATTCCTCGTTACTAAAAGGTAAGAAATGGACCATAAGATGATGGCCATGGGATTTATCCTCAGTATTGTCTGCCTGGCATTACAACTAATATACATGCTAAAGTTCCTTTACTCTAAATTACGACACAGACGGTGGCCTCTCGGACCTTTTCTAATCGCTCTCATATACCCAATTAGCATTGCAACAGTCATTTGCAGCATGTTAGCCCAAGGAGGGGGAGAGGATTCCGACATCAAAAACCACCACCGAAATTAGCAGTACAACCACTGATGTCAAATACGAGTCATATACAGAGTTTAAAATTTTAACTTTCTTTTCAACGGCTCATTTATTATTTGGGCTAATCAACCTGCGACATTACAGATTCACTGACCCCCAGGAAGGGGAGTGAACATCCCTTCTAAAGAAACACAAGGAAATTATCTTCTTTGTCTTTATACATCTAAACTATGACGCCATACCTGTTTTTTTTTTGGTTTATTACACTTACACCCACCATTTATTTACATCTTAGGAGCCCTACTATTGATATTAGCAGTAGTAGATGCTTATGTCCTGTTTTCTATTACAGAACAGAGACCATGGATGACCGATAACAAACAGAAATATAGATGGTGGTTAGTTTTAATCCTGTTATTATATACAACAGGATTGGTAGTCCAAGGAAAAAACACCCTGGATAGGACAGGCTATATGCACCCTAGCTATTGTAGCTATAGTATTAGATTGTATATTTGTTTACCTTTCAGCTCTCTCTTCCGAAAGACAACCCCGGACTTCAATACCAATTGTAAAACTATGTCATTCTCGAAAAATGCGTCAGTTGCAATATTGCAATATCTGACATATATTCCCAAACCCCGACAACGGGACCAATTCGAATACCCTTCGAAATATATTACCAAAACCTTCCGCATCTAGTGATCCTGACTAAACCAAAATGGGTTAAATAAATAATGTCTGAGTATCCTAGTGATCCTGACTAAACCAAAATGGTTAAATAAATAACGTCTGAGTATCCTAGTGATCCTGACTTATGGTACAACCACCGCAAACCAGATACCCATAACCCTAGTGGATGGGACCAGAACCACTTCTCCGACGACACCAACGAAGAGGAAAACTCTAAAGCTAAGGGTCCCAGTGAATTGACCCCACCAGGTGTCGGGAAATGTAAAGGGAAGACCAACTGAGATACTGGCCTGATGAAATAGTGTGCTTGCCTGGTGCTCCACGGCAGCTATGGATCTCAGAAGAATATCCCGAGGAAGAAACTTTCATAATCCCTGTCGAGCGTGACAGTGAAGGAGAGGATGCTGACTGGGGTCATCCATCCGATGAGTTGATGTATCGTTTTTTCGGACACAACTGTGATGACCCAGAAATGAAATAAAAACTATTGAGTAGCTAGACTCTCAATATTTTCGCCTTATACCCACGGACACATGCACGGCAGCTATGGATCTCAGAAGAATATCCCGAGGAAGAAACTTTCATAATCCCTGTCGAGCGTGACAGTGAAGGAGAGGATGCTGACTGGGGTCATCCATCCGATGAATTGATGTATCGTTTTTTCGGACACAACAGTGATGACCCAGAAATGAAATAAAAACTATTGAGTAGCTAGACTCTCAATATTTTCGCCTTATACCCACGGACACTTGAAAAAAAGAAATTATTGCAAGAATATTAATCAACACAACTGAAAAGGTGCCGAAAATAAACCTCGAATCCAAAGCAAATCTTCAGAAAAAAAAAAAAAAAAAAAAAAAAAAATCAACGCTTCTTCTCTGAAGACGGAAAATTTATTGTATCTGTTTGTAATACTTTGTATTGTATTATGACTAAAAGTAATTTTTTGCTTTCAACCGCAAAATCATGCGACAATTTAGAATAAGATGCTGTTTGTTGTGTATTGAAATAGTATTAATATTAATCTAAAAAATATACGAAGGATGTTTTCTTGCTATGATATGCCTAGAGCAATTTTATTGTAATATGTTTGAGCATAAGATTATTATGTATGACTAGAAGGAAGAAGTTAGGCAGTCCACATCCCCGGACGCAGAGAATGGTTCACTCCAAGGAGGGGGGTGTGACGGAAATCAAGGAATTGTAACTTTGGAGGTGATTCATTCTCTCAAAGTTAGACCTCCTGACCGATTGCCTCTCGCAAAACCGCAAAACAAAACGTATTTAGCTGACAAAGCAGACGTGCAGTTAATTAGTGAAAATAAGTTAATTAGTGAAAATAAGTCAGCTGCTTTACAAAAGTAAACATGACCTTTGAAGCTATTTTGAGCTACGTTAATGAAATTAAGGACTAGTCACGAGGAGCCATCCTAATTGAGCAGTATAAATACTAGTGCTTTTCAAGCCTTGGAGAGATAGAGAGATGAAGAAAAAAAGGAAGAAAAATGCGGCAGCGGCTTTCGACAGAGGTCTTCAGGAACATAACTACCTAGAGTAGTTCTTCCATGCTACACTCCTAGAGAGGTAGTGAAGGCAAGTCCTGATGCAGGCAACCTAGTGTTATATTTATATTTACCCCGTACGGCTACCCTGCTCTCTGATATAGTCTCCTAGAGGGGATGAGGCTCGGTAAAAGTCGGGGATCTTTTTAACTAAAAAAAGTGTGTTTAAATTCACAGTGCTTTTAAACACTGTTTGTTAGGCTTCATACGGACATCTGAACGGTAAGATTTTTGATATATACACGTACTGTATGTAAAGTAAGGATGTGCGTATGAATTGTACCAACTGCTTGAGTTATTATACCTTTTGACAAATTGAATAAAAACCATTATTTGATTAAATTCAGTTAACGCCCTGTCGTCATCTTACTACTTATAGTGTAGCAATAATATATAGGATATAAGTAAATGCGAGGAGCAACATTTAACACTTAATAGCTTTTAAATTCCCGAGACGTCGACACGTATCAACGGCGAACGACCGACGACCCAGATCGGAATTAAGGTATTAGTTTATCTTTTGCACTTTCTATAATGAATACGGTCTTAGTTCTATTGACATAACTAACCGGTATACAAGGAAAAAGGACTAGTCAAGATCCCGGGAAAAGGGGGAGTTAGTCTTAGTATTCTAGTGGGTTCCTTGTCAGGATCTAGGATAATTGTATAGAAATCTGTAGCAAAACCTAGCACAACCAGGCGGCACAGTGGCACAACAGTAGAGCTACTGCCTTACAACGTCAGAGACCCGGGTTCGAACCTGACTACGGGTACTGTCTGTATGGAATTTGTACGTTCTTCCCGTGACTTGCGTGGGTTTTCTCTGAGAGCTCGGCTTTTCCTCCCACACTCCAAAGACGTACAGGTTTGTAGGCTAATTGGTCAGTGCGGACTCGGTGGGTCGAAGGTCTTGTATCCCTGAACTAAAGTTTATCCCAAGTTAACTAAGAGTGATCCTGAGCATGAAAGGTTGACATTATCTGTTGTAAATTGAATGATTTCAATATCTGGAAATATTAAAGCTGACTCAGAAATAATTTTGCAGGTTAACATTTTATTAAACTTCAAAATTTTGAACTGAAGTGTAAATTGGAGAGAGATGGGTACAATCTCCAGACATGTTTCCCCAGAGGAGGTGATGACATGCCTGCTTTGCCCATCAACAAACAGCAAACAGAATGTCCATCACTGATTAATTAAAGTAGTGGTGGTTTAGTCGAGAAGGTGACCGTCCTCGCACAATATTTAAAAAATAATTCTCAGCATGTAATTTCATTTTCCATTACCTGATTCAACCAAGCAATTATACACAATATGTTGTCATTCTATCATCTTGCAGATAATACCGTCTTGTACTGCAGATGTTGTAGAAGGTTCAGCATGTCAAGGACAGTCTCTTTGCTCTTTAGTCTACATTCCAAGAGTTATTTAGTGCAGGGGGTGGGGGGATACTTGCAAACTACAAAGATTTAATACAGCTGATAATATAACAATGAATACCTCAGTGACTGTATCTGTAAACATATAGAAAATGAAAGGCCGCCTTGTGCCAGACTATTACTGAAGCATTGTTTTGAATTTAGTTTTAGTTTAGTTAGAGATACAGCAATGAAACAGGCACATCAGCCCACCGAGTTTCTGCTGACCAATGATCATCCGCACCTTAGTTCCATCCTACACACTCAGGACAATTTTCAGAGGCTAATTAACCTACAAACCTGCATGTCTTTGGAATATGGGAGGAAACCAGGCTACCTGGATACTACCCACAGGGAAAACGAGCACATTTAGCACAGACAGCACTCATAGTGAGGATCAAACCGGGGTCTATGGTACTGTGTCAGCAATATTACTGCTGCAACACTGTGCCGCCCTACATTCTTTTTAAAAGAAATGCTATCAGTGAAGATGCAGAATCTCGGTGCTGAATTCTGGCTCATTTGGACCTCATCAAATATTAATTTATACAAAATAAACATAGTCTGGTGCTGAAATAATGGACTTAACAATGTTCTGCTCCGAACTCTCCCCCCAAGTTTGCATTAAGTTTTATTTTTTTGAGCAGGTCATGTCTCAAAAACCTACTCTCAAATCACAACCTAAATCACCGGGAGATGAGCCCACATCTGACTCTAAGAGAGAACCTAACTCATACATAAAAATGGCATCTATTGGAAACACGGTTAAAACATCACACACTGATTAATTTTTTCAATACCTGAAGGAAATTTTTATTTCAAGACAACACCCATAGCATCTTAGAAAGAGGTCCTTTGTTGCACCATATCCATGCCAACCACTGTACTCACCTATACCAATATAATTTACCCATATTGTCCACTACCTTGCCTGCCATGGAGATCCAACTGCTTGTCCAGATATAGAGCATAAAGTGCTGGAGTAACTCAGTGGGTCAGGCAGCATCTCTGGACGACATGGATAGGCGATGTGTAGGAAGGAACTGCAGATGCTGGTTCACACCAAAGAAAGACATAAAAAGTTGGAATAACTCAGTGGGTCAGGCAGCATCTCTGGAGAAAAGGAATAGGTGACATTTCAGATTGAGACCCTTCTTCAGACAGAGATTCCAGCATCTGCAGTTCCTTATGTCCACTTCATAAATATTGTGTAAGGATTTGCCTCCACCATTTGAGCAAGTGCCATCAGATTCCAACCACACTCTGTGTGAAAATAAATTCCCCTCAGATTCCCTCTAAATCTCTTACCTGTTACCTTCGACCTTTGCCCTCTTGTCTTAGACACCCCCATCCTTTCTTTAGTATCTAGCAGAGAGCAGTGTTGCAGTGCTAATTCTCTAGGTGCACGAGTTGTCAAACAGGGTGTCATTTCAGGTTTTGCTTGTGTTGGGGGGGGGGGGGGAGCAGGGAGGGGGCAAGGGGGGGGGGCAAGGGGGGGGCAAGGGGGGGGCAAGGGGGGGGCAAGGGGGGGGGCAAGGGGGGGGGGCAAGGGGGGCAAGGGGGGGGCAAGCTAGTCTCCCAAGAGGGTCAAACAAGATTATAGCCTATCACTACATCCCAGTGTATAACTAGTACAATAAAACATATAATACTTAATTTAATAATATGATAAAAAATATTGGACGGTTGCACTCACTAATTACCATGAAATATAATTATCTAGCAAGTAAAGAAAAAAACGGTAATCATGCATTTGTACAGAGGTGCCGGCCCGACACCAACTCACCCTGACTCTCCCACAGCTCTGGGCCTTCGCACACTCACACTCACACACACGGTCACACGATCTCACACAAACACACCCACACACGATCACACACACGATCACACGATCACACACAAACACACCCACACACTCACTCACCCACTCACTCACCCACCCACTCACCCACCCACTCACCCACCCACTCACTCACCCACTCACCCACTCACTCACCCACTCACTCACTCACCCACTCACCTACCCACTCAATCACCCACCCACTCACCCACCCACTCACGCACCCACCCACTCACCCACTCACTCACCCACCCACTCACCCACACACTCGCCCACCCACTCACCCACTCACCCACTCACCCACTCATTCACTCACCCACCCACTCACCCACCCACTCACCCACTCACTCACCCACTCACCCACCCACCCACTCACCCACCCACTCACCCCACTCACACCCACTCACCCACCCACTCACTCACCACCCACCACTCACTCACTCACTCACTCACTCACCCACCCACTCACTCACCCACTCACCCACCCACTCACCCACCCACTCACTCACCCACTCACTCACTCACCCACTCACTCACTCACCCACTCTATCATTCCCCGGGGCCACCGCCGCTGTCGCCAACCTTCACTATCTCCCTGGTGCCACTGATGCTGCTGCTACCGATCAGTATCTCTACTGCAGCCCCCCATGGGCCTCCACCAGTGACTCTGCCGCCCTTCGCCTCTCCACCGGCCACCAGTGGGCCAGAGTCATCACCTCACCAGAGTTCCAGGCTCAGCACCAGACCCACAACCTTCACGATGCAGACAGCACATGGTCTGACTTTGCTGGGTTCTACTGCTCCCCCCCCCCCCCCCCCCCCCACAGGGCACCTCAGTAGTGATGGGTCTTCCCCTTCCACCTCTTTTAACCAGGTTACCCCGACCACACACCCGCTGTTTATTTTGGCTTTTTTTTAACAGAGGTGCCAGAGCAGTGCTCCAGTGAGCTCCGGCAGCACTGCACCCCTGGCAGAGAGCACATTTATTCCCAAAAACAGATATGCGCATCGCAACAAAAATTATTCAAAGTTCTGGGTAAGAGATCTGACCTATGAATTCACATGGGTAGTTTTTTTACATTGGGAGCCGTGAGTCTTGTTCGTTCGCTCGTGTGTCAGACGACGTATACATCGCTGTTAGCTACTGTTGTTGTCCAACATGTTGACAGAATTGGTCGCCCGACACGTCACTGATTGCATTGTGTCATCTTTTCCAGGGATCGCCACGAGGAGGCTTTTATCATGATCCCCGTAAGTCTTGTGATTTAGTATAAGAGGTGAAAAAGCTGGAACAGCAAATCAGTTATTCAAAGTCAATGGTTTGCATGCATGCCTAAGCTACTCGAGTGCTAATAAAGATTAAGTTGTACTAAAGTCTTATGTTTGACTTGTTCACTCTAGAGAGGTAATACGGTCAACATACCCAATAGCATAGCCCAAGTCTGCAGAAGGGTCTCGACCCGAAACGTCACAGATTCCTTTTTTCCAGAGATGCCTGATCCGCTGAGTTACTCAAGCTTTTAGTGTCTATCTTCAGTTTAAACCAGCCTCTGCAGTTCCTACACATATCCAATAGGATCATAGGAATGCCTTCACCAGAAGGGCTGAAGCTGTGTGAAAGAGAACTCAGCATCAACTTTTCACGGGTAAATGGAACACAAGTGTTAGCCTTGATTAAGATGCCCATATCCCTGATGTGAATGCAAGCAAAGACGGAAGCAGTATGATAGACACAAAATGCTGGAGTAACTCAGTGGGACAAGCAGCATCTTTAGAGAGAAGGAAAGGGTGACGTTTCGGGTCAAGACCCTTCATTAGACTGATGTCAGGGGAGAGGGAGACACATAGATAAGGAAATGTAAGGTGTGAAATTAGGACAAAAGAATGAAGATCTATGTAGATTAGATCATTGTTAACTGGGAGAAGATGAGCAGTGAGAGCAGAAGGAGCATGGTTCACCTCTTCCATTGACTTTTGAGTGACCTGTTCTTGTGGAGTCTCCGGTCCTAATGACCACAGGAGAGAATCACTGGGATAGAGATGTTGGTAAGCATAGAAACATAGAAAATAGATGCAGGAATAGGCCATTCGGCCCTTCGAGCCTGCACCGCCACTCAATATGATCATGGCTGATCATCCAACTCAGTATCCCGTACCTGCCTTCACTCCATGCCCCCTGATCCCTTTAGCCACAAGGGCCACATCTAACTCCCTCTTAAATATAGCCAAATGAACTGGCCTCAACTACCATCTGTGGCAGAGAATTCCACAGATTCACCACTCTCTGTGTGAAAAATGTTTTTCTCATCTCGGTCCTAAAAGACTTCCCCCTTATCCTTAAACTGTGACCCCTTGTTCTGGACTTCCCCAACATTGAGAACAATCTTCCTGCATCTAGCCTGTCTAACCCCCTAAGAATTTTGTAAGTTTATATAAGATCACCCCACAATCTTCTAAATTCCAGCGAGTACAAGCCGAGTCTATCCAGTCTTTCTTCATATGAAAGTCCTGACATCCCAGGAATCAGTCTGGTGAATCTTCTCTGTACTCCCTCTATGGCAAGAATGTCTTTCCTCAGATTAGGAGACCAAAACTGTACACAATACTCCAGGTGTGGTCTCACCAAGGCCCTGTACAACTGCAGTAGAACCTCCCTGCTCCTATACTAAAATCCATAAAGTATCTCCTATTGCCAAGTTTAGTAACGTTGTTTGGATTATGACTATTTTATATACTCCCACATTTAAACTGAATTAGCTGCAAGACTATGAATTATCGAATTTGTTCAAAAAATGGTAACAGAAATTGCTGCTGTTTGCACTCTTGAATGTTTGCAGTATTTGTGCATGTATGGAGAACAAAGTGGAAAGAATTGCACTCACAATGGCATTACCTCCTACTTCTGCTGATGGAATTAAAATAGTAAGATTAAATGAGAACTTACCAGTTTGAAGTTTGATCTTTATTTTATGAGGAGTTACGATGAGGGATTACGTGAAGACCCCGCCAGGACGCATGCGCGACATTCTTCAAAGCAGTGGTGTGAAATCACAGATACCAGAGTAGACTAATATAGTAAGATAAGAGAGAACTTCCATACCAGTTGAACTTTATAATAGAGGGTTTTGGGAGCGGAGGGCACGTAATCCCTCATCGTAACTCCTCATAAAATAAAGATCAAACTTCAAACTGGTAAGTTCTCATTTAATCTTACTATTTTGCTTCGGAGTCACGTGAGTGACTACGTGAAGATTTCAAAGCTCTGTGATTTTCATGCCCTGGAACAAGACCATGCTCACACACTGCCATTCTGGGACGGAGGATGAACGTATTTCATACACGACACTGTGCTGAAAAACAATAAAGGTATTATTCATACCTAAAATAATATGCCCCACATTGGGTAATTTATTTTACAGAACTTAATTTTTTCCCTGCAAACGTCTCAGGATCGGCCACGGGTTTATTATAAAGCATTGAATGCGTTCATTGCTCCACCCCGCTGTGGCAAGGATGTGGTCCATAGGAACTCCCATCATCCTAGCGTCCGATGTAGATACAGCCCTGTTGGAGTGAGATTTGAAACATTAGTATTCACCACTGCACGTAATACCACCCGAACCATCTGGATATGGTTTGCACTGTGACCTTAGGTGAGGGCATTTATGGCTAATGAGAAAGCTCTCTCCGTGCCCATAAGTGTCTTGGTGACTATATATTGGAAAATATGTGTCACTATGCAGGGGCCGACTATCTGCAGGATAGGCCAGAACTCTAATATTGGCCAAAGGAACCGGGTCAGTCTTGTTTAAGTACCCCTGTATGTAGCAGGTTATCTGCCATTTGTGACAGACATGACGTCCTATTCTAGCTTGTGTAAGGACTGGACCCGTTGTGCTGATCCAAGTGCCATAATCATTCCCATCTAGGATATTAGTTTGTCCAGAGTGAGCCCCGATATTGGTGTCCATCCTCGTAACATGGTGTACTACCTATGTCCCATATATGGGTGTATCTGGGCCTGGGGGGAATAGAGTACAAATACCCCTCATTCGTTTAGGTACTAGTGGGTGTGATCCTATAGCCAGGTGATCACTCCCTCTGCCCAGATATTAGATAGGGCACTCCTTGCACAATAATGGCACTGTAACTCAATCCTTCATCGAAATGAAGGGTGGCCAGAACTCCAGCACTTCAGTGTTGGTGGCTGAGTCATATGTAGTGTTCGTCCTGGTGCTGAACACTTCCCATTTCCTGACATATGTCAGGTACTGTCTTCTCGTGGACTCCCTGCATGACGCTGAGATGGCATTGATCGTCCTGTCGGAGAGTCCGTATCCCAGAAATGGCCTGTTCAGAAACTGCAAATCAACAAGTTCATACAGTCATGGCACGGATACTTTCCCGCACGGGGTGTGCCAACCTCCTTGGCCGTTGTTGATCCAGATGCAGGGTTCTGAGACCATCTTTGTACTGTTGGGAACCATGGTACCCGTTGCGGCGTCTTGTTTTAATTATTGTAAGACTCGCCTGATGAGGCAGAAGGGGAAAATGCATAGCAAAACAAATCCCCCCCCCCCAATGCAGCGAGAAATCGTCCATCGCTGCTGCCCCTGGGTCTGGTTCCCAAGCAACATATGTTGGTAGTTGGTGAATTAGTCTGGATGGAAAAAAGGTCGATATCTGGTGTCCCATACTGGTGTTCTATAATATCTGTAAACACTTTCCGATCCAACATCCATTTAATGTTGTAGTTGAATTTACGTGACCTGGTGTCTGCCACTGTATTTAGCTTACCTGGAAGGTAAGTGGTTGAGATCCAAATCTCTCTCCCAGACACCAGTGCCAGATATTATTAGGCAATTCCTCACATGATATCGACTTTATTTCACCCATATGATTATATATAGGCCCCCACTGTGGTATCAATTTGTACCGTACATGCAACTGGCGCTCATCTGAGCAGTAGGCCCTGAGTCCATTAAAAGCTCCCAGCATTTCTAGATAATTAATTGCTAGTGCTTTAAACAGAATAATTTTTGTGCACTCATCTGCCACCACAACTTGCGGTGGTATTAGTTGCTCCCCAACCTTTAGCACTGGCATCAGTCTGTAATGTACCCTAGGGATATAGAATGGGGTGATGGGGTTAGGATAATATTGAACATTTCTATCCACCAGTTTAATTCTGATTTACTTTCCCTGGTAGTTGCATAGGCCTATTGAAATGGCCTGCATGATTTTTGAGAGCTAAAATTTCCCTCTTTCCAGGTTTTAATAATGGAGTGGTCCAATTGTGCTGCTGGGAACGCAGCCACCAATTTCCCAATCACTCTCACTCCTTGCCGAATGGATGGTTCCCTGATGCCAGTGAGGCTTTTGCATACTCCCATCAAGTCTGTCACTTTGTTTGGTGGCAAGGTGATAGACATATGAACAGAGTCAATAGTCAATAAATAATCCATGGTAGTGGAGGGTTCCAATTTTGACTTATCTGGATGTATGTTAAATCTCTGTGTTGTGGCTGATACCACCAATGTAGCCAGCTCCAATTTTCACCTACAATGAGAATATCATCAAGGTAAGCCATGACGATATGGTCATGTTTCTTTAAGTATGCTAAAGCTGGTTTTAATGAATTTGTAATAGCCTGGGTGCTGATGACAACCCATTGAATAAGGCATACTGCCATAGCTGTCCCATCCAGATAAATTTCAGGTATTTACGATGACCCTGTGTGTGACAAACGTGTCTATTTTGAAATGGGCATACTGAACGGAAGTATTTAGTTCGGTCAAATCTGTAATGATACGGCAACCACCATCTTTTTAGTTTTTATAAATATATTTGATACGAACTCTTGAAATTCTCTGATTGTTTTCTCAATCCCTTTTGTGTGTAGTCTTAACAGTTCAGCATGGCCTGCTGTTCTCTCTTTTTGTGAAGTATGAACTTCCTGCTAGGCGTATGCTGAACTGGGACGGTAGTTCGTATACAAATTCAATTTTGTAATTCTGAATACTTCCGAGTATGTAAAAGGTCAGAGGTAAAAGTGCAGCACACATGATGAAACAAGTGCAACCGTCCCCCAACTTTTGATGAATCGGACATGCAATGTTTTTTAAGACAACCAGACCCACCTACCTCCATGGTTACCGGTGTTGTGTGGGTTGTCTCCGCAGTTGTTTCTTCTGGTATTGTGTTGCTGCGTTGTGGGGTTGGCGCATTTTCCATGAAGGCCGGGCTGGGCCATGGTCTGAAAAACCGCTGTGCAGGTGGGCCGGCCTTCGAGCTTTCACCACCAGATGGTCTTCCATAGCACCGATGTCTGGTGGGTGTGTGTAGGGGTGCTGCCGCTGTTGATAGTGGGTTTTAGAGGTGCTTGGCACCTTGATCAGGCCTATAGCCTTGGCTTCCTCATGCAGGTCTTTCACCTGCTTCGGGAGGTCCCCCAACAGCAATTTTGGCGCCTGTGTGCTACTTGTCTTGCATAATTCCGCACTTCTTGATGATGCTCTTCCTGTAACTGTTAATCCCCACTGAGTATTACACAGTCTGCTAGAGCATCTAGTAACTCTTCAGGCAAATCAACCCCATCAGTTGTCCTGGTACTGCTGTGATTTTAGCAGCCAGCAGTTTCCTCTGGGCTCCTGTTGCCCCAGATGGGGTCATAGACTGCTGGTACTTTAAGAGAAATGGAGTTCTCTGGAGCAATGTACTTCCCAGCCATAAAGTTAATGGCTTGCTCCTGTAGCTGTTTTGTAGCCATGTATTTTGTACTGGCTTGCAGCTTTGTATAGGCAGTCCTTCTTGAGTTGATACAGCATGTGTTCCCACAAATCTTCTGCTGCTCTCTCTTCTGGCACCCCTCACAGTTGACTGTTCAGCCATTGCCCCTTCTTCAGGGTCAGCCCAGCTCTGACCCTTAACGCTCCCCTGCGAAGAGGGTGAGACATTTGGCAGTCCTTGAAAGGATCCTGCCGTGGGTCTGCGAGGAGACCCACTGTGACTCTGCCCCTGCATAAGCAGGTCACGCTGGAGCACTGCTCCCCATCCGCTCCCGCGGGAAAGACGCCCGCCGTCCCTATCCGTGAACGGGGTGTCTTCAGGTCCGGACCCAGCCGAGTCAACGGACCTGTCCGACTTCCGGGTGGTTTTGCCGCCGACCGCGGCGCACCTGCGGTCTGTAGCGGTGAGAAGCCGTGAGCTGCTGGCAGCACCTGCAGCTCTGGAGAGACGGCACGCTGCTGGCTGCTTCCACAGCAGCGGTATCAGCTGCTGCTCTCCCTTGGCGACTCCATGGTGCTTCCTCCGTTCTGAAAAAGAAACACACCGAGTCGCCACGCTCACCAGAAAAGGTAAGACTTACCTTCCGTAATTTTTCAAAACTCGCGCTGGAGGAGCGGCGCTCCTCGCGACTGTCGCTTCCGCAATGCGTTCGACGATATGTCGCGCATGCGTCCTGGCGGGGTCTTCACGTAGTCACTCACGTGACTCCGAAGTAAAATCAAACATTTTTAGTCAGCCTTGCTTCTATATATGTAGGAAGGAACAGCAGATGCTGGTTTAAACTGAAGATAGACACAAAATGCTGGTGTAACTCAGGACAGGCTGGAGAAAAGGAATGAGTGACGTTTCGATGTTGAGACCCTTCTTCAGACTGATTGAAGGTCCTCGACCCAAAACGTCACCCATTCATTATCTTCATAGCTGCTGCCTGTCCCGCTGAGTTACTCCAGCATTTTGAGTCTTGCTTCTAAATTTATGGACTGATTAAAAAAAAATGTAATAAGCCAAGATTCTCTACAGTACAATTATTCAAGTTTTAGGGTTTTATTGGTAAGAAACCTCTATTCACGAACTAATTCAATCTGAGCAGAAAAAGCCTTCAACCTACAATCTAATTTTTTTTTTGCTGAATTCTGACAAACAAAGAATGTGTTGAGTGTGAAGTAATTAAATATATTTTACAATCTTCTATCTTGTTCTGCCCTATTCAATACTAAATCAATTGCCAGACATTTAACACAATAGAATTCAATATTTAATGATTTCTCCTTTTCTGTGGAGAATTAATTAATTTAATTTGAATTAAAATTGAGCTCTCATTAAATTTGCTTTCAGTGATAATTGACAACTACAGTTTGCAAATGTGAGGACACAGTGAGGACACAGTTTTTCTTACGGTGTGGGTCACCGTAAGAAAAACGGACGTGCTGCCTGCGCTTGTGGGGACTCGGAGGGATTGCTGTGAGTACGGTGGTCTCGGTGTTGTGGGGACAGCGTGCCATGAGAACATCCTGGAGTCTGGAGCGAGTGCGGACAGCTTTCTGACTGTTTGGGCAGACAGGGACTGCAGAGAGAGCGACAAGCGTTCGGTGCAACTCTGGTCACATCACGGTGGATGTGTGTGGCCTGGACATTGGACTGATGGCTGTTGGTCTCCGCTTTTGCTATGTGACTAGGGATTCTCACAAGCCACTGTGGTGGCTGTTTATGTTTAATTTTTATGTAATTTAGTATCTTGTTTGACTGTATGGTAAAATTAAATTTCACTGCACCTCAGGGTGCACCTGACAATAAAGGACTATTGAACAACACAATCTCAATTGTCTGAAGAAGGGTCTTGACGCGAAACTATTCCTTCTCTCCAGAGATGCTGCTTTTCCCACTAAGTCACTCCAGCATTTTGTGTCCATCTTCGGCATCTACCGTTCCTTCCTACGCAACTCATCTTTCAGGTTCGGGGGCCAAAAGGTGAGATTAATGCAACTATTTTCAATCCATGTTTCAAGAGGGTATGGAATCTCATCAATGGGACATCATTTTAAAAAGTATATGTCACAGCATTGGTTTTAAGTTAAGCTGTGAGACACATTGCATTCAACTTTTAGCAGATAATCATCCTCAGATTTTATTTTCCAGCCTGAGTAAAGAATTATGCCTCTGCACATTTATATAGCTCTGCAATGAAGAGCTTTCAGATTTCTCTGGCTTTAACCAAAAATTTCATGTTAACCTGTTGATGTTTTACAGTGAAAAAGTCCTTTTAACACTCTGAAACTGGCTATCATTGGTTGGTTCATCTGTTCCAGAATACCATAGTGCATTGGAGCAGAATTAAGGGCCTGTCTCACTAACGCAACTTTTCAGCGACTGTCTTCGACCTTCAAGCTCGAGGGCACTCGCCTGAAAAACCTCGAGCTGCATCAACCACACACACACACACACACACACACACACACACACACACACACACACACACACACACACACACACACACACACACACACACAGCAAAGGCCAGGGCAAGCGGGGGAGCACTCTGTGAAATTCTCACCCGCGATGAACAGGAAGGTTGAATGGCTGCAATGAACACCTGGCACAGATAAGGTAAGTCCTTTAGAGAGCGGGGAGAGGGGGGGGAGAGAAGGGGAGAGGAGGGAAGAGAAGGGGGGAGAGGGGGGGGGGGCAGAAGGAGTGGAGACACTTTTAAGAAGCCAGACGGTTTTTAATAAAGTTTTGCAAGCATCTAACATTACCGGTTGGTTTACTTACCTTTCTTTTCTCAATGAGCTATTCCTTCGACTACCTTTGATTGCCTTCAATTGCCTTTGATTACCTACGATAGTGTTACGACCTACTACGACTAAACCTACGAGTAAAAAACTATTGATTTTTTCCATGGTGACCTTTTTTACTCGTGGGCATTTTTCAGCTTGCTAAAAGAAACCGCCACGACCTATCTGAGGCCTCGAGTACGCGGGGACTACCCTCGAACACGAAGGAGAGTTACAAAGACCTCCTAGGACCTTGTGTCGACCATGCTGCTAGTATGAGTCAAGGGTAAACTCTTCTAAACTCGCAAATTAGGTCCCTGCAGTGGGACAGCCCCTTCGGCCACTCGATCCATCGGGTCTGCTCCACCATTCGAGCATGGCAGTGCTATTATTCCCTCTCAATCCCATTCTCCTGCCTTCTCCGCGTAACCTTTGACGCCCTTACAAGGGTGGCACAGTGGTGCAGTGGTAGAGTTGCTGCCTTACAGCACGAGAGACCAGGGTTCGATCCTGAGTATGGGTGCTGTCTATGTGGAATTTATATGTTCTCCCCGTGGCCTATGTGGGTGTTCTCTGTGATCTCCGGTTTCCTCCCACTCTCTGAAGACATACAGATTTCTATGTTAATTGGGTTGGTATGATTGTAAATTGACTCTAGTGTGTGTAGGATGGCATTAGTGTGAGGAGATCATTGGTCGGCGTAGCCTTGGTGGGCCAAAGGGCCTGTTTCTGTGCTGTAAACTAAACTCTGATCTCTAAACTAAACTAAAACTAATCAAGAACCTATCAACCTTTGCTTACAAATACCAACAATTCATTCAATTTGCCTCCATTCTATAGGTACATCCTTTTAATTTGAGGCTGCACCCTATGGTCCTGGACTCTCCTACTACTAAAAACAATCTTTCCACATCTACTCTATCTTGGCCTTTCATTTTAACTGATATCCAATCTTCATATCTCCTTTCCCCTTGCGGCAAGTTTGGAAAATCCCTTCAACAGCCACTTTAGTTACTTCCTATTTGTCTCCAGGAGATCAGGCAAGTCAACGTGACTAAAGAACCATTCCAGTGGAAGCAACTGTGGTGGGAACGATATCCGGATATTCCTGCAGTGAGATCTGTGTCCAGAAGAATATATGAAAAGGGTTCACTGAGCCTCTGCAGGTTAAAGGTTATTTCAGCACCAGTGGCACATTTGGCAGCAGATATACTGCCCAACATTGGGGTTCAAGCTCAGTGAGTGGAGTACTACATGTACAAAGGGTGGGTGGTTAGACTGGAAGGAAGTGGAGTGAAGTCAACTTCATTACAGACTTTTAGCCTAAACATTTCTCCGGCATATCTGTGCTGCTCTTTCTCCTCGAATCTTCTCCGATTAGGAAGTATTAGTCTTATTTATCCAAATCAGAGTTGCCTCATGGTTTACCTGTGCTAAAATTGGGCGCCCCTAGTTGTAAAGATTTGAACATTTCAGTACATGCATTCCATCATTCCATTCAAATCATTAAATAGAAGAAAAATATTTCACCCATTGTAATAATGTAAACAGCACATTGTATTCATGGCATGTGCGCATGAAAAGAAAAATAAGTGCTTGTTATTAGCTTGGGGACTATTTGTAATTATTGAACATAAAACATGATCAACACAAAGTTCAATTTTCAGGAGGTAAAATATGCTGCAAGCAGTTCCAAGCTGGTTTTTACAAAAGGAATTACTGATAACATATACCACAGCATCAGGGGAACATTCGGAATTCTTATCTTATCGTTCCCCTTTTCCCCAGAGTCTCTTTCCTATCCACTCACCATCTTCCTTTCTCATCAGATTCCATTATCTGCAACCTTTTGATGTCTCCTCTAATTACTTCCCTGTCTCCGTTGCTATCTTCAGCATTCCCTCTTGCACTGAGCTCCATCTGTCCACCAGCCCTTCCGCAGCTGGATACACCTATTGCTATCAGAAGAAGGGTCTCGACCCAAAATATCTCCTATTCCTTTATTTCCAGAGATGCTGTCAAATCCACTGAGTTACTCTAACTTTTTGTATCTATCTCTACCTATTGCTTGTCAGACCTTGCCTCCCCTCTCACCCTCCTCTCTTTAGTATTGAGTATATAATTTGGGTCGGGCGGGGGGGGGGGGGGGGTTGGGGGTGGTCATGTTGCAGTTATATAAAACGTTCGTGAGATCACATTTAGAGTATTGTGTTCAGTTATGTGCACCATGTTACAGGAAAGATATCAAACTGGAAAGGGTGCATGGAAGATTTACATGGATGTTGCCAGGACTCAAGGGCCTGTGTCACAGGGAGAGGTTGAGCAGACTAGGATGCAATTCCTTGGAGCGCAGAAGAAGGGGGTAATCATATAGAAGTGTCCAAAATTGTGAGTGGAATAGATGGGGTAAACACACAGAGTTTCCTCCCCAGTGTAGAGGCATCCAGAACCCGAAGACATAGGTTTAAGGTTAGGGGAGGGGGGGAAGATTTAACAGGAACATGAGAGGTAATATTCTTACACAAAGGGTGGTGGGTATACGGAACGAGCTGCCAGAGGAGGTAGTTGAGGCAGGTGTTAGCGCAACGTTTATGAAACATTTAGATAGGTACATGGGAAGGATAGGTTTAGATGGAATGGGCCAAACGCAGGCAGGTGGGACTAATGTAGATGGGACATGTTGGTCGGCGTGGGCAAGATGGGCCTGTTTCTAAGCTGTGATTCTCTATGATTCTATGACTAATAAGAGGGGCTACGATATAGCAACAGGAGGAAGGAATGGAGCAGAAAGTGAACTGTGAGCGCTAACACGCCTGGGCATACAGTTAACAACAAAATCGAAGAAGTAGGCAGGGGTCCCGGAACCCAAAGGTGGACGGCAGGGAACCATATCTTGCCATAGAAACCAGCAGGGATCGACGGGCTGGAGGGAATAGTGAAGAGTGGAGGAGCTTACAGGAGCAGCTGAATCTATTTGGAATTAAGTTGATCAAAACAAAGAAAGGTGATGACAGGTCAAAAAGTACAGAAACAAATTTAAACTCAGCAGATATATCACATGCTGAAGCATTATTATTTTTTGCTCAATAACCTGAGACTTAATGATCAAAGGATGAGCAGTAATCCACAGAGGTAGCTGCATTTCCTTCATTAACCATATAACCATATAACCATATAACAATTACAGCACGGAAACAGGCCCTCTCGGCCCTTCCAGTCCGTGCCGACTATTTGTTTTCCCCTAGTCCCATCTACCTGCACTCAGACCATACCCCTCCATTCCCTTCACGTCCATATACCTATCCACTGGCAACCTTGTTGGTTAGACCCACATTTTACCTTCCGGGTGTTCAGCACAACAAGCTGAAAAGCATAAGAATGAGATAGCTCTGGAAAATCAATAAATGCATTGCCAAAGATAAGAGAACTGATTTATTTCCCACTACATCAAGCAAATGTACTGTTCTACTTGATAAACTCTGTGAACTTGTTTGGAAGTTATATGATATTTTTGCTTAAGATGCGAAAAATCGTGATCATTCTTTAAACCGAGCTATTATGACCCTTGAAACTTTACCTAAGTTCTTGTTTTGAAAGAAAAGCAAAAACGCTGGCACCAAACTCTTGACAAACCTTACACTTTCATCTGTTGATTGAAAGATACATCGTGGAAATAGGCCCTTCGGCCCACCGTCCATGCAGATCGATCACCCCATTCACACATTCTATTTCAACCCACTTTGGCCAATTAATCTACAAACCCGCACGTAATTAGAATGTGGGAGGAACCCGAGCACCCGGAGGGAAACACACACAGTCACAAGGAGAACATGCAAACTCCACACTGACAGGACCTGAGGTAAGGAACGAACCCTGATCTCTGGAGCTGTGAGGCAGCAGCTCTACTGTCAGAACCACTGTTCTGCCCTACGCCATCAAAATGTAGTTAGTTGTTAGTTGTTCCATCGGCTGTTAGTTCTTCCATCAGCTTCAGAGAGGAGACAGAGCAGAAACATTCAAACAAGACATTCTGCAAATTGGCTTGTGTCAAGGTGATCATGGGCGCACTTCTGCCCACTGCATTTCCACATTAAATCACATCAAGCTGCATCCAGCTACAACTAACAAGTAACAAACAATGAATCATTGTCTGGAGCTATGTAATTTTTGAAGTTCACGTTTTAGAGTGCATGCTTTTATGAACGTTCAAGAGGCCATTCAAGAGCACACAACCAAAAAGCTTTTCACTGTACCTCGATACATGTGACATTAAACCAAATTATATCAACTCTTAAATAACTGGCAGTGAATTTAATATTTGTAGGGCTGAGGGGAGACCTGGTAGAAGTATATAAAATTATGAGATGCATAGATAGGATAGACTGCATTTCACAGGGTGGAAATATCAAGGACTGGAAGGTATAGCTTTAAGGTAAGAGTCTTCCTCTTCTTCTTCTTGAGCCCTTTGCTCCTCTAGGGAGCACAGGCCATTGACAAATGTCCTCCACCTCACTCGATTGTTGGCAGTTCTTTCGAGATCTCCCCAGTTGAACCCACACTCAGACACTTCTGTCTGGACACCTCTTCTCCAGCTGTTTCTGGGGCAACCTCTTTTTCTTTTTCCTTGTGGGTTCCATTTTAGGGCTTGCTGGGTGATGCTTGTGGCAGGTTTCCTGAGGGTGTGTCTAATACAACTCCAGTTTCTCCTTCAAATTTGTAAGTCAATGGGTTCCTGGCATGTTCTTTTCCACAGGTCCACATTGCTTACTTTGCCTCTCCACCAGATGTTATTCTCCCAAGGCAGGTGTTAATAAATGTTTGCAGCCTGTTTGTAGTGTGTTTTGTTGTTTTCCATCTCTAAGGTAAGAGCGGCAATGCTTAAAGGAGATGTGCAAGGCCTTCTGTTTTAAACAGAGTTGTGGGTGCTTAGAACGCTGCCAGGGTGGCATGGAGGTAAATATCATAGTGGAATTTAAGAAGCTTTTAGATGAGCACAGAGATATGCAGGGAATGGAGGAATATAGATCACATGCAGGCAGAGGAGATTCTACCAGCCACATGATACCAGTTTAACTTGGTATCATGTTCAGTACGGACATTGTGGACCGAAAGGCTTGTTCATGTGCTGCGCTGTTCTGTGTTCTTTGTTTTATCTATGACAAAGTGCATCTGCATCAATGGCATCAAAGTGCACCTGCAAAATTGGCATCCAAGTGCGAATGGCAGTCCAACTATTAATATAACCTAAAAGTAATAGAACACAGCACCAAGGATAGAGAGTTGTTCCAGCTATTCCACACAGAGATATGGATCCATGCCCACTGCGTTTTATTGATATTATGCCCACTGTATCATATTTATGGATTGGGAAGTGTGAAACCTGCTTCAAAAAATAAGCGCTATTGACAAAATTCATAAAGAAAAAACCACGGAGGTACACATTACCTGGTAGTTTCTCCTGAATGCTGATGTTATTTTTTTTCTCCACCGTTAGTTGCACCATTATTCACAGCAAGCAGGTGATAGGATTTGAGTAATAGATCAAAGACATTTTGCCAGATGGTGTGCCATCAATAAACCTTTGTTGAAACAGCAATAGCCACACTCCTTTCAATTCTGCATTGAATTTACAAAGCAAAAGGTTCAGAAATTCTTGGAAACCTTTGGCTCCTCGTGTCTCTGGACCTGCATCGTCGGGATACCTTACGTATGATTTCACTTCTGGGAGGGGGAAATTAGCAGAATTATTGCCCCACAGCACCAGAGACCTGACCTTGGTGCTGTCTGTGTGGAGTTTATATGTTCTCCCTGTGACTGAGCAGGTTTCCTCCGGGTGCTCTGGTTTGCTCCTACTTCCCATAGATTTGCGTGTTTGTAAGTTCATCTGTCCATCTTGGATACTGTCTTGGTTAGCTTCTACACATGTACCATTACTATTGATGCCAGACACATCAAATCAAGTGAGATGTGTAACAAATGAAGCCTTGTGGCGGTTCCTGGGGAGTAGGCCACTGCCTGGTTCATCCCCCTTGGCACTTGATGGACAGGTCCGGCGGTGGCTTCCATCTACGAAGATAAGAGCGCGGATTTTTGGCCAGAGACCAGTCTTCAGTCTCTCACTGAAGCGGACAGTAGTGTGTTGTGCTCATTAAAGCCTCAACAGAATTTGCTTGGCTTCTCGCCTTCATTCCGGGTTCTCTCACGCACCCGCTACACTGGAGACCCTCGACTTTTTGTCGCAAGTCGCGATGGACCTGAATGTTCTACAGGACGCACAATCCGGTCAACCGCCCTCGGACCATGCCGGCCCCGCCGATCTCCACACCGTTGTGCTGAAGCTGCCTATCCTGTGGACCGACGAGCCCGAAATCTGAATTGACGTGCCGAGGCGCAGTTTGCACTGCGGGGTGTGACAGCAGATGCAACATGGGGTGGAGCATCACATTCCACCTATTGGCCCACCCCTGCATGCCCGGGCATGGCGTCTTCACCGGACAAACTCCGTCTAGCTGGGGAGGAGTTCCGCCTTCTGGAGTCGCTGGGTATCGTGCGCCGCTCAGACAGCCCGTGGGCATCCATATGGTCCCCAAGGTGGACGGTAGCTGGCGCCCTTGCGGAGACTATCGTCGGCTTAATGATGTCACCATCGCTGACGGGTACCCGGTCCCCCACATTCAGGATTTCAATGCCCATCTGGCCGGGGCTGCGGTGTTCTCCAAGGTCGACCTGGTTCATGGCTACAATCAAATTCCCGTCCACCCCGACGAGGTGCTCAAGACGGCCATCATAACACCATTAGGCCGTTTTGAGGTCCTGCGCATGCCATTCGGGCATAAGAATGCTGCTATGCCACTATCTCAGCAATCAAGGGCATCAATATAGCCCAATGCCGTTTCGGGGTGATGTCCATTGATTTCCTGGGCCACCACGAAACTCCCCAGGGTGCGGTGTCGCTCCCAGCCAAGGTAGATGCTATGCGCCAGTTTCCACGACCGGCCACCGTGAGGGGCCTCCAGGAATTCGTCGGCATGGTGGTCTTCTACCACCGTTTTGTACCGTCTGCGGCCAGGATCATGCGCCCGCTGTTTCACCTCATGGCAGGCAAATGAAACGAGGTCGAATGGACTGACGAAGCGGTGCAGGCGTTCCACCAGGCCAAGGAGGCCCTGGCTAGGGCCACAATGCTCATGCACCCACAGGTGGATGTCTCTCGCCAGCTGTTTGACCATATCCACGTGGACAACGTGGGCCGCCGCCGCCTTCTCGGGACTTCACCGACCTCCTGACCATGGTCGACCGTTTCACGCGGTGGCCAGAAGCGGTTCCATTGGCAGGCACCTCTGCGGCCACTTGCGCCCGTGTTTTGGCGGCACACTGCATCGCCCGATACAGAGTGCCGCTGGACATTACATCCGACCGGGGGCCTCTGTTCATATCTGAACTGTGGTCGGCCATAGCTCGCCTTCTCGGGTTAACCTGCACCGCACCACGGCGTGCCATCCGCAGGCGAAGTTTATCCCATCAGCCGCCCTGCAACGGCTTCGGCAGACGGTGGGCAAGCTGGCACCAGTGTAAATGTCTCGCCATGGTTCGGTCAGGTCGCACGTTCCTTCCACTCTCCAGGACTGCCCGTTTGTTTTCCTGCATCGGGCGCACACCGGACGCCCCTTCAGCGGCCGTACGAAGGACCATTCAAGTTCCTCGAGTATGGCCCTTCCACTTTCGTTTTGGACATGGGGGTCGTCGTGAAACGGTCTCCGTTGCGTGGCTGCAGCCGTCACTTGTGGACATCAGCCAGCCAATGCTACTTGCATGGCCTCACCCTCAGGGTCGCCCTCTGCTCCAGCCCTTTCCCCAAGCACCCGCGCCGCCACATTCGCCTGGCAGTGAGTCTCCGGTTCCTGCGCCCGCCATGGTGCGCACACGGGCTGGTCGTCTCGTACGTCCCCCTGACCGTTTCGTGCCTCCAGTTCTTGGGGGGGGGGGGGGGGGGTGTCCTGAGGCGGTTCCTGGGGAGTAGGCCATTCCCTGGTTCATCACCCTCAGCACTTGATGGACAGATCCGGGGGCGGATTCCAGCTACGAAGATAAGAGCAGGGATTTTTGGCGCCACTTTTCAGTCTCTCACTGAAGCGGACAGTAGTGTGCTGTGCTCATTAAAGCCTCTACAGAATTTGCCTTCGTTCCCGCCTTCATTCCAGGCTCTCTCACGCACAGCCTCAACATTTGCCCTCCCCCCTACCACGCAACATCTCTCCAAGACATGCTCAGCTTGCTGCTAGGACTGAATTGTGACCGTATGTCTTCATCACTAACGTGAATTAATTTTAAATGATTTATTATTGATGATTACAGAAATGTTGGACTATGGCGCAGCTATCAATTTAATGCTGTTTCCTCTCAATTGCACACTTTTCCAGTCTTTTCTCCACATAATCACCATAATATGCTGTATATCTATCAATAGCCACCACACCCTCGTTCCCTCCATCCTCCTTCCCACCTCATCTCATGCAACTAATTACACACACCTTCTGGCTCCCCTTCGATTATTTCTTCTGGAATTCCTCAAATACATTTTGTGTTTGGTTGAAGTTCGTACTTGTCCGGTCTGCTCTGTGTCATATTAGGTTCAATCTCTAAACGTCAACTATCCATGTTCTCCAAAGATGCTGCCTGGCCCATTGAGTTACTCCAGCCCTTTGCCGTAACTCAGCCTGCTATTTTTTGGAAACCAGCATGTACAGTTCCTTTCTTCTCAACCTGTGGAAACGATGTTTCTCGATCGTTTGTCTTGCTTTCCTCTGGATTTGCTGAATGTTTTATCATTTCTTTTATTCAAATTGTAAGTAAAAAAAGTGAATTGTTTTCTTCAAAATTTGACACTCAGACTCTTAGCAGACCATTGAGAGTATATATGAGATTCAAAATCTTGAAGTGTAGATAATGATAGTTGTAAAAAATAGGTTCAATTTCTTGGGGATTATCTGGTTAAGTATCTGAAATGCATTTTAAATGCTGTTATTTTCTGTTCTTGGTTATTAAACATTAAGATGTGATGATGTTGTCGCTTTCAAGATGAAGACCTTGATTTTATAAAACGTTCAGTGTAGTACAATGATGTTCATCTGACAGGAAATATGTAGGCAGATTATCATCATCCATCAATTTGCTTCTTTAACAAGTGCAATTAAAAATAAGAATGTAGATACAAAGAACTGCAAATGCTGGTTAATACACAAAAAGACACAAAGTAATTCAACAGGTCAGGCAGCATTTCTGGAGAACATGGATAGGTGACGTTTCGGGTCAAGATCCTTCTTCGGACTGATTGTGGGTATGAGGGGGGGTGGAGAAGAATGCTAGAAAAGGCCTTTATTAATTGCCATGCTTTGTCTTGCCTTTTCCCCTTTCCAGCTTTCTTCTCCCTCCCTACAATCAATCTGAAGAAGGGTCTCGACCCAAAATGATACCTCCCTATGTTCTCCAGAGATGCTGAGTTAATCCAGCACTTTGTTTCCTTATGTGCAGTTAAATATAAAATCTGCCAGAATTTTAATACGATTGATTTTTTAAGTGATTTGTGATTTTCTTTTTGAGTTCAATATTTTTCAACTACTGGCCTTTGCCTGGTAGTCAATATTTATTGCCCACCATAGCCCTTGACAGGACAGTTGTAAGTGGCTGTCTTGACCTGCTGGAGTCATGCTGAGGAGGTACTCCCATGGTGTTATTGTGGAGAGAATGCCACGATTTAGATCTGACGATGATGAAGGACCAGTAATATATTTCTAAGTCAGACTTGTGTGACTTTGAAGGAAGCATGCAGATGGTTGTTTTACCTGCACCTGCTGCTCATATCCATTTTGGTGATGGACATTACTGACTGGGAAAGGACTCTCGGAGTAGCCTGGGAGAATAACTACAGTAAATTTTGTAAATGGTACATTCTGCATTCATGTCAAGCAAGTGATTGGGAAATAAATGGTTAGGGTGGTGATGGGATTCCAGAAAAGTGGGAAAGACCATAAGGCCATAAGACATCAGAGCAGAATTAGGCCATTTAGCCCATTGAGTCTATCCCACCATTCAATCATGCCTGATCTGTTTTTCCCTCGCAAGCTCATTCTCCTGTCTTCTCCCCGTAACATTTGACACAGTTCTTAATCAAGAACCTATCAATCTCTGCTTTAAAAATAAGCAATGTCTTGGCCCCCACAGCCATCTGTGGCAATGAATTCCACAGATTTATCACCTTCTGGCTAAAGAAATTCCTCCTCATGCAATGTCTTTGAGGTGTCAAGCTTCTTGAGAATTGTTGGAGCTATGCTTGTTCAGCCAAGTGGAGAATATGGAATCACACTTCTGAACCTTTGCCTTATGGATGGTGGAAAACCAATGGGGATGTCACTTGCCATAGGGCACCCAGCCTCTGACCTGCTCTTGTAACCATATTATTTATGTAGATAGTCCATCAGCCACATGTGGCTTAGTGATGGAGAGGTCGAGTAGGTTAAATCATCTCTTATTTAACTCCCTAACAAATACGCGATCAGGCATCTATATCCAAGACTCATTCAGCTTGGGATGTGGTGATGCTACCAGGACACTTGTTGATGGACAATGAAGTCCCCCACCCAGAGTGCACTCTGACCTCTGCTGCCTCAATACTTTTTTTCAGATGTTGCCTGATGCGAAGGAGCACTGATTTCATCAGTTGATAGAGGATGGTTGTGTTTCTAAGTTGGCGGTGGTCCAGAGATAATTTTTTTTGCCCATTCGTATCCTGGTGATGAGACACATTGTGCAGTTAACCCTTTGTTCAGAGGATGAGATGTTGCTATGATCTGCCATCAAAGTGAATGCACTGATGTTAGTTTAGATCACCCTGAACGTGGCACCTTAATTAAATGTTTCCTTTCAATAAAAGCAGGATCTGTAGAAGGTCTGAAGAAGGGTCTCGTCCCAAAACGTCACCTATTCCTTTTCTCCAGAAATGCTGTCTGACCCATTGAGTTACTCCAGCTTTCTGTGTCTATCTTCGGTTTAAACCATCATCTGCAGTTCCTTCCTACACAGGATCATTCTTTTATCGGATTCATTTCTGAATGATGTAAAGTAATCAAAATTCTTATTTTGTAGCTAATTGGAGACTTTTGTTGATCTGGTTCTGTAGAAAGGGTATGGGGACAGTCAATGTATGCCTTTCAATTTGTTTAATTTAGCTTAGTTTAGTTTAGAGGTATGACGTAGAAACAAGCCATTCAGCCCATCTAGTCCACAATGACCACGCTTATGCTAGTTCTATCTTATACACTAGAGACTATTTACAGAAGCCAATTAACCTACAAACCTGCATGTCTTTGGAATGTGAGAGGACACCGGAGCACCCGGAGAAAACCCACACGGTCACAGGCGGAACATACAAACTCCATATTGGCAGCATCTCTGGAGAACATGAATAGGTGACATTTGAGGTTGAGACCCTTCTTCAATGAAGAACACTATGACACCTGCAGCCTGATTCCCATATCCCTTCCTTCTCCCCATTTACAATCCACTTCACACCACCCCTCGCCATCTCCACATCTTCTACATTCCAATAAGTACCAAACTTGGAATTGGTAAAATTGTCATTACTTGAGTTTCAGTTGTATAATTCCTGAATAGGTCAAGGTACAACAGCTTGAACAGTTGGATTACCATAGAGCACAATCATAGAACACCGAGCAGTACAGCACAGGAAAAGATATTTCAGCCTGCAATGTCTGTGCCAATTATGATGTTAAGATAAACTAATCACATCTACCTGCACATGAACCACACCGCCCATTATTTGCATATCCATCTGCCTGTCAATAAAAATCTAAATCTGAAAATGATCAACCAAATTCAATGCTTCACTTGTTGCTCACTCCTGTCCAATGCAGACATTATGTAGTGAAGCTTCATACCATGAAGACAATCATCAACAATTTGAGGACTGGAACAGAGATCACAGATGTTATGATGTAAAAGTGTGCCAACATGAAAGAGTCTCCTGACAGAGATGGTCTTTGGCATTTTCTTCAGGGAGACCGTAGGTACTGTAAGCCAAATCAAATGGTCATTTATAATTCAAACTGCAGTCAAGACTTAATGTAGATTTTTTGAAAAATGTATTATTTCACAGGATGTTGACATCCTATGTTGACTGATGCTTTCATCAATTATTGCCCATTCCTATTTGCCCGTGAACTGAGGAAAAGTTAACGGTGGTGGATCCCGAGTCTTGTGTAGGTCAGGCTGGGCAACATTGGCCAACCCTCTTCCCTGAAGGACATTAGCAAACAATTTTTAAAATGTTAAAGTTTCAAGGCTGCTGTCGTGATATTAGTTTGAATATAGTTTAATGTACCTTTGTTTATTCTCACGTGTACTGAGGTACAGTGAAAGGTTTTTTACTTACCAGTTTTAATTACTTAAACATAACTTCTCAAATAGCTGTTTCTGGTTCAACAGATCCTCTTTACTTGATATGATCTCCATAGCCCATGAATTCCATTTCTTTCCACTGTACCATTTGAAATCCCTTGGTTGCATAGATTTTGAGTAAACTAATTTTGATCCAGCTCATTTGTCTTCACTGAGCTTATTGTTCAAAATTTTCCTTATTCATTACAGCTCACTAACTCCATGTCAAAAACAATGAAAATTATTGACATTTTAATTTGCGGCTATCTGCATTGTTAATTAATGACCTAAGCAAGAACAAAATAGGCATTAGTTATTTTATGTTTAACAACTTATCAGAGTAGGAGTGAGAATTTTACCCAACTGGCTTTTTGTTTACTGGGAACACATCGCACACTATAAAATGTCAGTGAAAAAATTAAAGAATAATCTTTGATATTTGATAAATAATGTGGTATAATTGTCACACAGGGGAAATAATGCCAGTTAAGCCGAAACAAACCCTATAATTGGTACTATTTGCAAAATCTCGTGGAATCACATTTAATTTTACAACCTACTGTAGAAATAATCAAACAATACCGATCCGAACAATGAGCAATATTTATGCTGCACACAGCTCCCCTACTCATTTAACAGCATTATTTAATCTAACCCCATCAACACAATCCCCTGTTACTTTCTCTATCTTTTTGAATGTGTCTATGCTAATTACCTCAACAATTCCTGGTGGTGGCAAGTTCGAACTAAAATGACCATCTTGGTAAAGATGATTCTACTAGATTCCTTGTTAGATTTTTTCCTCACCTCTTGTGTTTTGTTTCCTAGTCCTGGACTTGAAAAAGCTCTACTACTGCCCACTTTGCCACCTCATCAAAACTTTTCATAATGTTACAGATGTCCACCTGGTCAGCCTGCATCACTGTCCTTACCCTCTCATTTTAACCTTAACAACGGTTAGTACGGATTATATTTACTGCTGGACTTCAGATTCTCAGCTTAAAAGGAAATGTAAAATGTGCAAAGTACATTTGCATACATTATAAGGAAAGTCTAATTTGAATAAGGGATTGGAGAAAATCCATCAATATAAACTGTTGAGTATACCTGTATCACTATTTGCAACAACACTCAGCATCTTCCCTAACAAACAGTTCTCCTTCCCCTTGAGAAATCATAGAAGGTATTCATATCAATACTTGTGTAGGAAAGAACTGCATGCGCTGGTTTAATCGAAGGTAGACACAAAATGCTGGAGTAACACAGCGGGACAGGCAGCATCTCTGGAGAAAAGGAATGGGTGACGTTACGGGTCGAAGAAGGGTCTCGACCCGAAACGTCACGCATTCCTTCTCTCCAGAGATGCTGCCTGTCCCGCTGAGTTACTCCAGCACTATGTGCCTACCTTCATATTAATGCACATGCTTGTACTTAATCACATCAGTTAGAGTATTTACATGAGGGTCCATATACATATGCCCATACAAAGGTTTTAACCAAACATGCATAAGATATCTTGAAACAAAATATGGAGATAAGCTATGCCAATGTTTGTATTTTGCCATGTGAAATAAAGTTCACAATGTTGGCATTTCACACAACATGTTTTCAAGAGGAAATCAATTCACTTGAAATAGTTTCTTTGAATTCGTAAATGTTACTGTGACAAAATCAAATGCAAGCCATGCATTTTAGTGCAGAATGCCCATTAAAGAATCATAACAGGTTCTATGTACACTGTATAATAATTTCTTTGTTACACTCAAAATCTAACTTATTGTTTGTACTTTTCCAGGAATATAATTAGATTATTGCATCAGGTTATGTGCCTGGAAATTCATTTTCTCATGTTTAAGAGTGCTGAATCCACAGACGAAGATCACTACCAAAATGCCAAATCATAGATTTTATTTGAGAAACAGTAATTTCATGAACAGTAATTTCATGAACAGTAATCAGCACAGATAATACTTATTGCTCTGTGAATTCAACCAGTTTCCACAGATAGCTGAGTTGTTATAATGATTTAATGCTTCAAACACTCTCCAACCACATCTACAGGGTGGCATGGCAATAGATCTGCTGCCTCATAACGCCTGGAGAGCTGAGTTCGATCCTGGCTGTGTGGAGTTTGACCGTTCTCCCTGTGACCGCTTTGGTTTTCTCCGGGTGCTCAGGTTTCCTCCCACACTTCAAAGTTGGTAGGTTAATTGGTTTTGTAAATTGCCCCTCATGTGTAGGATGCGAAAGTGGGATATCATAGAATTAGAATACGGGTGGATGATGATTGGCGTGGATTAGGTGGACTGAATGTCCTGTTTCCATGCTGCATCTCTAAGCATAAACTACTATGGTTGTTATAGGGAAGGGAGACGCGACAGGAACCAGTAGATTCTGTGCAGGAAATACATGCCAGGAAGGAGGAGCTTTGCATGCTAGGAGCCAGGAGCCTCAAAGATTACCATCAGGGGAAGATGGCAGGAGCTCGTGGAAATTCTGACATCCACGAGTGAAACTAACCTTTTTCCCAGGGATTACCTTGGGAGTAAGGATGACTCACGCTCTCTGGATTTGTGGGTCATAGTCAATAGTCAATAGTGTCATGAAGCAGTTGTTTAAAATGCTGCCGTTGTACACTGGTTTTATGGAAAACTGGATAATCCACATACATTGGAAGAGGAGTATTTGGAATGAATGTTGAGAACGTCAAGTTCATGCATTAAGAGTACGATGAATAAATCATGAAAGAACTGTACCACCTGATAAATGATGCCCCCTGCCCTATCAGTGGAGAAATCACGTTGGCCCAAGAGCCACCTACTGACGCACAAATTCAGAGCGTCACCTTTAAGTTTAAGTACCTGTCTCAAATGTCAGATGTTGAAAGATTGAGAATGTCTCTGATATTCACTAAATGTTGAAAAAGTATGAATATTATTGCATTAAAAATAATACACCATTAAACATTTAGAAAAAAAATATCTCAAAAGAACAAGCCCAACTTATTTTTTTAACTGCTGTAAAACCATTCAATTTTAAAAGATGATGTGAAACTTACCCAACTCCCTCACAGCCTGTCCTCGCAATAGAAATGAACATAAACACAGACACTGTGCCATCCACTCTGGTGCAGGTTCAGTGCGGGCAGATTTCCCATCGTTATTGTCGGGTGAGTTGCACAAATCGGAGTCTTTATCCATGAGGAATTCAACATGGGAGCACGATTCAGAAATCGCAGCTGGGCACTTGTCAGGAAACATGGGACATCAGTGTTCATACACACTTGTATTTTGGAGTCTGAGCTTCTTTGATGCATATAGACAGAAATATCAACACTTCTACATGGATCCTATATGGATCCTCATCGTCCTTCTAGTATCACTGCTGTCCTGCTTGGTTTCACTGTTTGTATCCACTTGTTATCAACATAGGCCCCTTGTGGGCTTCACCTTTCTTTGATCATCAATTAAAATGCTTTTAATTTTCATACATTTCATTCATTTGTTCTTTGTACCTTTTCTTACCTCTAGCTTCCTTCTCCCATGACTCTCAGTCTGAAGAAGGGTCTCGACCTGAAACATCACCTGTTCCTTTCCTCCAGAGATGCTGCCTGACCCACTGAGTTACTCCAACATTTTGTGTCTATCTTTCACATAAATCTACCTGCCTTTTTCAGGATAAACCGGGCCAATATCTAGATACTTATAAAACTCTCAACTTGTGTGTGTGTGTGTGTGTGTGTGTGTGTGTGTGTGTGTGTGTGTGTGTGTGTGTGTGTGTGTGTGTGTGTGTGTGTGTGTGTGTGTGTGTGTGTGTGTGTGTGTGTGTGTGTGTGTGTCTTCGCCAAAACGCTACATGTAAACGCTGACATTTTTACAGAATCTTACTCACATTTTTCCGGTCGTCGCGATAATCAGGTTCCCTTCAGATTTTATGTTATATTTCACAAGTTAATTAAAGTTTAATAAAAAGCCTGCTTTGAAAATAATAATGGCTTCTGAGAGACTGTCTTTCAGCAGCTTCCAGTAATGATGTCACAATGCCATTTCACAGTCCACCAATCATAATGGCATCTCATTTACATAGGCTGCCGAGTCCAACAATGACATCACAATGGTACCTGCCCATGAAGTCTTCAAGCCCACACCGTTGCTAATGGCAGTTAAGACTTTGTGAATTTTACTCCCAGCCCAATCCCCACTCCCCACAGCCCACTCCCCACTCCCCAGCCCACTCTCCACAGCCCACTCCCCAGCCCACTCCCCACAGCCCACTCCCCACTCCCCAGCCCACTCTCCAGCCCACTCCCCACAGCCCACTTCCCAGAGTCCACTCCCCACTCCCCTCAACCTACATACCGAGAGCCCACAGCCCACTCCCCACAGCCTGCAGCCCACTCCCCAGAGCCCATTCCCCACAGTCCAATCCCCACTCTCCACAGCCCACTCACCACAGAATTTTGAGAGATAGAATTTTGGCGATGCCCCTCTCTAGCATTGGTGGCCATTTGTTCAGCAGCAGCATCATCACCATCAGCAGAATCACGCGGGAAGGATTTATTGGCTCCACGGAGCGCCGACGTTGACTCAAAAATCAAGTCCATTCATTGGCTCCAGGAAGCGCCAACTGCCCCCCCCCCCCTCTCCCCCCCCACATGGGAAGGATTGATTGGACCAGGCCTCTCATGGGGGCTATGGGTGAGTGGTGGAATATTGCGTTGGGGAACGGGTGAGTGGTGGAAATGGGTTGTGTTGGGGGAACGGGTGAGTGGTGGATTATTGCGTTGGGGATGGGGCCCAACGGGTCCCACTTGGTCTAGTAAAACATAAAACAAAGGCTGGAAAACTGCATGTGGAGAATGGTTGCTATTTTGCCCTAATTTCTTTCTACTTTATATGAATCAACAATAACATTTATAAGGGCTCAGATTCATTCTCAACGGTTCAAGTACGTCAGTTTCATTTGTCACGAGGAATTTGGACCAAACCCTCTGTATGGGTTGGATAATGGATGAAATAATGGCCACGTCAAAAACTGACAGCTATGGATGCTTGTACATAATTTATAACTGCAGTAATGACAGAGTTAAAAAGTTTCTGCCAATTGCTAATAAAGTAGTTCTTATGTTACATGACAAATCATTGCTGTCATCATTTCATTAAAGTCCTCTTCTTCATTTTTATTGGTTGCAGCTCGATATACTTGAATGACCTTCACTTAGATAATCATCCAGCTTCCTATAATTAATTAGTTTTCCATGATTGCATGCAACGTGCGGCAATTATCATCCCTTGTTCGTTTAAATTCTCTTATTAACGTCGAATTCTGAAAATACATTTTACAAACTCTGGATGAGTTTGGTTAATTACACGAACCCCAAGTTTCAGAGAGCCATGTTTTCACCACAAGGTAAGAGCAGATTCTAAAGTGATGATTTTAACTTTCAGTACATTAAATAAAGCGCAAGGTCTCTCACTGAAGATAGACACAAAATGCTGGAGTAAAAGGCCTGTCCCACTTTCACAACCTAATTCACAATCTTTTTTAATCGTGGACATTTTTCATCATGCTAGAAAAAAATGCCCCGACCTATCTGATGCCATGAGTACCTACAACTAGCATCACGGCCTGCTACGACCTACCTACGACTTCGTGACAACCATGCTGTGAGTATGAGTCAAGGGCAAACTCGGCAGAGGTCGTGAATTAGGTCGTGAAAGTGGGACAGGCACATTACTCAGTGGGTCAGGCAGCATTTCTGGAGAAAAGGAATAGGTGACGTTACGGGTCGAGACCCTTCTCCAGATGTCTCGAGCCGAAACGTCACCTATCTTACTCCAGCATTTTGTGTCTATCTTTGATGTAAACCAGCATCTGCAGTTCCTTCCAATGCACAGGTTTCACTGCTTAAAGGCTGAATCCACATCTTTAATCTGCAAAGATAGACACAAGGTGCTGAAGGAACTCAACGGTTCGGGCACCTTGACCTTGTGTCGATCTTTGGTATATACCAGCAGGTTCCTTCCTGCAGTTCCTTGATTCTACTCTTTAATCTGCAATCCTCTTCTTTAACACAGTTAAGGTGCTGTTGGGCAATACTTCAACAGCCTCTATGGCTGTATTAGAGGAGAAGGTATGAGAGTGCTAATGTATTATAATAGAATGTTTTTGGTTGATGGTGAATGAATGCAGAGAAATATGTGTCCCTACTGTATGGCTTGAATATATTATTTATGAATAAAGTATATTTCTGAAATTCGGAAAAAAATGTCCCTCAATTTTCTAGTCACCCTTATATTGTAAATTGTAGAGCTGGTGTCTCGTGGAGAGATGAGTGAAATGGATTTGATTCTTCAATGATCATTCAAAATATCAAAGATAACTTGGAAAAGTTCTACTGACTGCTTTCTACTGAAAGATCTTTCATGAATATTTAAATGATTCTGGGTCAGTGGAGATAGCATACTCTTCATTTAGAAATCTCTGCAAATTGTATTGTGGAAAGCTGTTTCAGTTGTTTCTATTATTTGATACAATCACTTCCTATCGTTATAGAATATTGAGTTACGTGCATAAATGTGCAGACGTGGCTTCAAATTTATGAACTCTTTTCTTTCAGAGTATGTGTTCAAGGCAATGCACCGCTAATTGACCATAGCCAGGAAGCTTTATTTCCAAGGTTTCAAAGCCCTTTTATTGTCACGTGCCCACCTAAGGTACAATGATATGCGAAATACCATACAGCCATACTAAAAAAGCAGCAACTACATAAAAGTTCACATAAACATCCACCACAGCAGATTTCCCACATTCGTCACTGTGATTGAAGGCAATAAAGTCTAATCTTCTTCTCTCAATTTTTCTCCCACGGTCGGGGCGATCAAAGCCCCTGCTTTGGGGCGATTGAAGCCCCCGCGTCAGGGTGATCGAAACTCCCGCGTCAGGGTGATCGAAGCTCCCGCGGCTTGGAGTTCTCGAAGTCAGTCTCTGACCAGAGACCGCGAGCCTACAGGCACCTGCGGTAGAACTCAGAGGTCGATCCCTGGCAAATGGATCGCGGGCTCTGCAATGTTAAAATCCCATAGGCTCCCCGCGGTGGAGCACTCGAAGTCGGTCTCCAGCAAAGGCATCCAACTCCTCGATGTTATGCCGTAGTGCGGACGGAGATACAATACGGAAAATAAGCGCATCTCCGTCGAGGTAAGAGATTAGAAAACGTTTCCCCCAACACCCTCCCCCCACATAAAACAAGCTAAGAAACACCAAAAACATACATAACACATACTAAAAAAACAACAAAGGGACAGACAGACTGTTGGTGAGGCAGCCATTGCTGATGCTACCCAGTGGTTATATTTACAAGGATGTTGTAAGATAAAACCATTATTGTGGTTACTGGAGTAGAGCATAATTCAGAACAGAATTCATGGGGTGACATTTTCCTTAGGAATATTAGTGATATAGTTTCCCTGCTAAAAGAGCAGATGATATTATATAGACACAAAAAGCTGGAGTAACTCAACGGGACAGGCAGCATCTCTGGAGAGAAGGAAAGGGCGACACCTCGACCCAAAACGTCACCCGTTCCTTCTCTCCAGAGATGTTGCCTGTCCCGCTGAGTTACTCCAGCTTTTTGGTTTAAACCAGCATCTGCAGTTCCTTCTTACACATATGCAGATGATATTATATATTATGCATGGTGATAGCTTACAATTATCAAACTGAATCTCACCCATCTCCCATGGCAGTGATGTTTGTAAAACCTCTGGCACGCAAGCACAATACCACCACCTTTGTGCTACCTCCGTTTGATATTTTTGTCAGCATAACGAGCGAAGGAATTGCAGATAGTGCAATAGTTTCTAACGTTGCAGAACTATGGTCTGAAGAAACCAATCAGGTGCTTTGAGTTTCAGAGCAAATCTATATTTTTTCTCATGCTTTTATGACATTGAGGTTAACGAAAATGACAGGGAGGAATGAACTTTTCTGAAGACCACCAATATATCATCAAATGTCCAGCCGTACTAGAGATAGGAGACAAAATGTCAGAGACACACTGATGGCAATATTTTGGATATTCACCAGGGAAGAATTTCCAAGGTAAGTGGGAGAAAGGTAGCAGTGGACATTCTGGTCACGAATACTGCGGAGGGCATGTTTCTTTCAACAGGATGTCCAACTGAGAAACAAGGTGTTCTATTGAATATATGTTTATGGGGGTGCTGAGAGGGAGCATTCCTGCTCCTTCAGCCCTCCAGGAAGGTCTGCAAAGGTGCATCCATCTTTCGCGTAGCCGCTCACACTTAGAGTTATAGGGTCATAGAGTCATACAGCGTGGAAACAGGCCCTTTGGCCCAAGTTGCCCTCACCAACCAACATGCCCCATTTGCACTACTCCTACCTGCCTACATTTGGCTCACATCCCTTTAAACCTGTCCTATCCATGTACCTGCCTAAATGTTTCCTAAATGTCGTGATAGTACCTGCCTCAATTACTTCCTCTGGCAGCTCATTACATACACCCACCAGAAAAAGTCACCCTCTAGGTTCCTATTAAATCTTCTCTCCCTCAACATCCTCTGTCCTCTATGTCCTCTGATTCTTAATTTCTCTTTGGAAATTCTGTAAATTTGCTATTATTTGTCAGAACTTTTAGAGGAACAATATCTGCTATTCCATTCCTTCCATGCAATATAAGTAGCAGCAATTTCCATCGCTGTTTTCCATTGTCTGGCTTTTTTCACACTTCAGAGAAAGCAAGCAGCAAATCTGATAACAAATCATTCAGTTTCTATTACTGCAAGGAGATTCGGTGGCGGATAGTCTAATCGAGAGAAAAAAATCACATAAGAAAGAAAGGACTCATTAATTTGCTATTTTACTAGGAACTTCAACAGCCAATGGACTGCTCTGTTAAACTGTGTTGCAAGTGGAATTCAATTTGTTTTAAAAAGGAAATAATTAAATAATTTGGAAAGAATTGTCTTAATTAACTGAGTAGAATGGTCTGACAAGTTGTAATAGTCCCACAGCTCTTTTGGAGGGAGCTGGCTTGAGTTTAACGGGTTGAAAGGGCAAATTCTTCGCCGTAATATACCAGAATTTTTCAACACCCGGCAAATGATTAACAAGAAAAGTGATGAGAAATCATCAGGAACGAATAGAAGATAGGCACAAAAAGCTGGAGTAACTCAACGAGACTGGCAGCATCGCTGAAGAGAAGGAATGGGTGACGTTTCGGGTTGGGACCCTTCGTCTGAAGAACAAAGACCCGCCCTCCCCTCTCCTCCCCCCTGCCAGACTACTTTAAACCCTGAAGGACACAAACTACTGGAGTAATTCAGCTGTTCAGGCAACATACCTGGAGAGGAGGGATAGGTGACCCCTCTTCAGACTCTGAATGGTCAGACAGGTCTGACCTGTCATCACCAAAACATCACCAATCCATGTTTTCCAGAGATGCTGCCTGACCTGCTGAGTCACTCCAGCATTTATGTCCTTTGGTGTATTAACCAGTATCTCCAGCTCTTTCTTTACACTAGTTTATACTCTCCCATTTAGTGAACTATTGAGAACATTAAGGTACTTTGCCGTCAAATAATGATTTGATGGGAACAAACCCACAAGAGGCCATTAAGGGACAATTGTACACCGAGTTGTGACAGTAATAGTCACAATAGTAGCAAGATTAAATGAGAACTTACCAGTTCGAAGTTTGATCTGTATTTTATGAGGAGTTACGATGAGGGATTACGTGAAGACCCCGTCCAGCACGCATGCGCGACATTTTTCAAAGCAGCGGTGTGGATTCACAGAAAAAAAAAAAGAACTTAATTACCAATTGACCAATTGATTTGGAGTAGATTTTCAAAGTCTACAGAGAGATTTGGGCCATTTGGAAAAGTGGGCTGAAAGATGGCAGATGGAGTTAATGCTGATAAGTGTGAAGTGCTACATCTTGGCAGGACAAATCAAAATAGGACGTACATGGTAAATGGTAGGGAATTGAGGAATGCTGTGGAACAGAGGGATCTAGGAAGAACTGTGCATAGTTCCCTGAAGGTGGAATCGCATGTAGATAGGGTGGTAAAGAAAGCCTTTGGTGTGCTGGCCTTTATAAATCAGAGCATTGAATATAGGAGTAGGGAAGTAATGTTAAAATTGTACAAGGCATTGGTAAGACCAATTCTGGAGTATGGTGTACAATTTTGGTCGCCTAGTTATAGGAAGGATGTCAACAAAATAGAGAGAGTACAGAGGAGATTTACTAGAATGTTGCCAGGGTTCCAGCAACTATGTTACAGAGAAAGGTTGAACAAGTTAGGTCTTTATTCTTTGGAGCGCAGAAGGTTAAGGGGGGGACTTGATTGAGGTCTTTAAAATGATGAAAGGGATAGACAGAGTTGACGTGGATATGTTTTTCCCATTGAGGGTAGGGAAGATTCAAACAAGAGGGCATGACATGAGAATTAAGGGACAGAGGTTTCGGGGTAACGTGAGAGGGAACTTCTTTACTCAGAGGGTGGTGGCTGTGTGGAATCAGCTTCCAGCAGAAGTGGTGGAGGCAGGATCGATTTTAACATTTAAGAGTAAAGTGGATAGGTATATGGACGTGAAGGGAATGGAGGGGTATGGTCTGAGTGCAGGTAGATGGGACTAGGGGAAAACAAATGGTCGGCACGGACTGGAAGGGCCGAGAGGGCCTGTTTCCGTGCTGTAATTGTTATATGGTTATATGGTTATATGGTTATCTGTATAATAGAGGGTGGGAGCGGAGGCCACGTAATCCCTCATCGTAACTCCTCATAAAACACAGATCAAACTTCGAACTGGTAAGTTCTCATTTAATCTTACTATTTTATTTCGGAGTCACGTGAATGACTACGTGAAGACTTCAAAGCTCTGTGATTCCGAACCGTGTTCCAGCTCATGCTTCACTCACTGTCTGAAGACCTTTGAGGGAGGAAGAATGTTATCACAATCAACAATAACCTGTTTGTGAGCAAAAAAGGTTTATTAATAACAACAAAAAACAGAGCTCTCCAGGGCTTAAATTAAATATTATCTGCAGACTCTATAATTCTGTCTGCAAATGGAGCAGGTTCCGCCAGTGGCTTATTATAAAACCTTTGGAAAGTTCTTTCCGAGGACCACCCTGCGCTGGCCAGAATATGGTCCATAGGCATGTCCATTCGCCTAGCCGCCGACATGGATGCAGCCCTGGTGGAGTGAGATTTGTAAACAATAGTGTTGACTCCCACAGACTTAAGCATCTGCTTGAGCCACCTTGAAATGGTTTGGCTCGTCACCTGACCACGGGGCTTCTTGTGGCTTATCCATAAGGCTTTTTCTCTCCCTCTTAAGTTGTATGTTGTGTCTATGTAAATGGCGAGATGGGTCTTGTCACACAGCCGTGGGTCAGATGAATATGCCCAGAGCTCCATGACTGGAGGCGTGGTTCCTGGTTTAGTTTGTTTGACCAGACCCTGAATATGGAACGTGATACAGTCCAATGACTCTGTCATGCTGTCCAGTCTCAGAAGGTGGAGGGACTGTACCATTTGTGCCAACACTAGTGCCATGAGCATGACTGATTTCAGGGTAAGTTGTTCCAGCGTGAGTGACCTGGGTGGTGGCCATCCCCTAAGGTACGTCAGCACAATGCTGACATCCCAGATCTGAGTGTACCTTGGTCTGGGGGAATTAGTGTTAAAAATACCCCTCATGATTTTGACCACCAGTGGATAGGATCCCAAAGCCTGTTGTCCTGCTGCTGGAACCAAATAAGCTGACAACGCACTCCTGTCTGTATTGATGGCGCTGTAGCTGAGTCCATCCCGTTGTAATCCAACCAGGAACTCAACAACACTGGCAGCTGTTGCTGTTGAGTAGGTAGTTCCTGTTTTGGAGCAATACCGTTCCCATTTCCTTATGTTGGTCAGGTATTGTCTCCTGGTGGACTCCCGGTGGGATGCAGTCATCATGTTGATGGCGTCCTCAGACAGTCCCAGGCCCAGTAGAGGTATTTTTAGAATCTGCAAGCCAGGAGATTGACTCTGTCATGGCACGGGTGACTAATGCCTGACACTGGGTGGATTAATAATTCTGGATTGCTGCGCAATTCCAACGGTGTTTTGACAGCCATGTCGAGGGCCACTGGGAACCATGGCTGTGTAGGCCAGTCGGGTATTATCAAGATTCCTGAAGCGGAATCCAATTGAATCTTGCGTATTACCCGACTGATGAGCCAGAAGGGAGGGAAAGCATAGAAGAACACTTTTCCCCAATGCAGCATGAATGCATCAACTGCTGCTGCATCGGGGTCTGGTTCCCAAGCGACATATGTTGGTACCTGGTGATTCAGCCTAGATGCAAATAGATTGATATCTGGTGTGCCATATTGCTTTGGAATTTCTGCAAATACTTTGTGATTTAACATCCATTCAATGTTATCATTAAATATGCGTGACCTGGTGTCTGCCACTGTATTTTGCTTACCTGGTAGGTAAGTTGCTGATAACCAAATATGTCTTTCGACACACCATTGCCAGATTAGGTTGACCAAATTGTCACATGATATTGACTTTACACCACCCATGTGGTTGATATAAGCCACCACCGTGGTATTATCTAATTGCAACCGGACATGTGCGTGATGCGTATTAGATGAATATGCTTTTAAACCATAAAACGCACCCAACATTTCTAAGTAGTTAAGACCCCGTGTCTGTAGGCAAGATGATTCAAAATTAGCCCATCTGTCCTCTGTGCTGGATTGCATTATAGTTGCTTCCCAGCCCAAAGCACTGGCATCCGTTTGAATGGTTAATACTAGGTTGGTGATTATTATGGGACTGCAGCTAAGCCTAATGTTCCTTGTCCACCATTGTAACTCTGGAATGGATTCAGCAGTTAAATTCATAGCTCGGCCAAAGTGACCTGAATTTTTCTTTAGTGAGGGCACTTTTGCTCTTTGTAAATTTTGATAGTGCAGAGGCCCAAATTATACAGCTGGAAAGGCTGCTACCATTTTCTCAATGACACTAGCTACCTGCCGTATGGTTGGCTGATGATTAACCATTAGTTCGTTGCATGATTGTGCCAACTCTGATGCTTTCCCCTTCGGCAGAATTACAGTCATGCGAATAGTGTCAATCGTAAATCCAGGATAGTCCATGGTTGTGGACGGTGTCAAATTTGATTTATCTGGATGTGTGACAAACCCCAAAGTTTCAAACAAACGTTTGGTGGCTGCTACTGCCGAAATGGCTGTCTCCAAGGTTTTCCCTACTATTAAAATGTCGTCTAAGTACACCATGATTATATGCTTTTGTTTCCTCAATAATGCCAAGGCAGGTTTTAAGATTTTTGTGAACAACCTTGGAGCTGAGGTTAGCCCATTTGGTAAGGCTTTAAATTGCCATAGCTGTTTCATCCAGATAAACTTTAGGTATTTACGATGCTCCTTGTGTATGGGTACTGAGTAGTAGGCATATTTTAAATCAATGCTTGCCAGAAAGTACCCTCTAGAAATCAATTGTCTGGCTGTTTCAAAAGTTTCCATCTTGAAATTTACATACTTAACAGACTCGTTTAAAGAAGTTAAGTCAATGATGATGCGACATCCACCATCTTTTTTAGTTTTAGTGAAAATATTAGACACAAATTCCAAAGGTTCATGTTTTGTTCTTTCAATGACACCTTTTGCTAGTAGTCTCATCAGTTCAGCTTGACCCTCTTGTTTCTCTTTGACTGAGAGGGTGAATACCCTTTGGGGTATATGCTGAACTGGCACATGTTTTCATGAACAAAGTCAATTTTATAGCCATGAATGCTGCTGAGTATATATTTGTCTTTAGTGATAGACTCCCATGCATCCAAAAAACACGTGCAATCTCTCCCCTGTTTGTATAGAGCCCCTACTGCTCATATGCTGAGAGGAACCAGACCCACCTACCTCCATGGTTACTGGTGCTTCTTTTGTCAGTTTGCTGGACGATGAGGTGTCTGCTGGGCTGTAGAGGGCTGCTGTTGATGTTGCTATTGATGTTGATGTTGGGGGTGGCGCATTTTCCATGGGGTCCGCTCTGGGCCCTGGCCTAGAAAAGGCTTACGGGGAATGGTTGCGGACCCCGAGCTTTCACCAGTCCCATATGGTAGTCGGCGACTGGTGGACGCCGTGGGGTACTGCCGCCTGGGTTTGTTAGGTCTGCTCGGTCCCAAACCTGCCGCCACGAGACCAAAGGTCTTGGACTCTTCCTCCAAGTCTTTCACCTTTTTTGGAAGGTCCTTTCCGAAGAGCAGAATTGGAGGTTCTGAACCCCGTGTTTTGCAAAGTCCTGCAAACTTAGGCTTGATGATTTCCTTCCGTAAATTGTTAATCTCGTATTGAGTGGTGCGCAGCAGAGCTAATGTATCTTGCTGATTTGTGGTGATGTCCACACCATCTATGGACCGAGCATATGAAGTTATTCCTGCTGTCAGGAGTTTTAGGGTTTTCTGGAGCTTCAACTCCAGGTTCCTGATATTATGCCCCAAATGTCCCCAAAATTGGCTGTTTACAGCTGGTACATTCAATGATGTACAATTTTCTGGGGCTGAATATAACTCAAGAGCCTCATTGACCACCCGTTCTTGTAGGGGTTTTGATGACAGGTGGTCAATGCTGGCTGCAAGTTTCGGCTCTAAAGGCCGACTCGCTCGTGGAATGGCCACGTAGCGGTTGACCACACCCAGCAGCTCTTCCTGATCCTGTACACCCTGCGTACTCCGGACATCTTCAGCCAGCGACCCGTCTTCTTGACCAGCCCAGACCTGGTCACCAATGCTGCCTTCAATAAAAGGTGAAGCAATGGCCAGTGCCGTAAAGGGCACTGCGGGAGTGCCTGAGCTCCCTTGGCGAGTCTGCTGCTGCTCTCTCTGCAGATCTCGCTGGAGCAATTGCTCCATAAGCCGTTCCATTCGGCTTAGGTGGCTGCCTGTGTCGCTCTCGAGCGGTGTGGCATCTTCATCTGAATCGTCGGATACTACTGCCCAGTTCTGGCTGCAGGTACCTCCAGCCCGCTGCTCATGCTGCACTAGCGGTGCTGGGCTCAGCTTGGTAGTCAATCCTGCCGCCTCTCGTCACCCCTCCAAAGAACGCTCCTCAACGGGAGATGAACGGGGGCGAGCTACAGATTTCTTTCCTCTGGTCTTGCTCATTCTTTCTGGAACACAAAGCAGACCACAGAGAAAAATACACACGGCCACGGTAAAACACTTACCTGTCGGCCCGACTTTCAAATTGTAGCGAAAGCGCCTTGAACTCCCTTTCATTGCTAATGTCGTGCATGCATGCTGGACAGGGTCTTCACGTAGTCACTCAAGTGACTCCGAAATAAAATGAGTGATTTTCCTCCCTCCTATTGGCTGTGACTAGACTTGCCTCCTCCATCAACTCTTTTAAGTCTAGACTTCCAAATGTATTTCTACTCTCAAGCCTTTCTTGAGGTCCTCTGAGGGAGCACTGTATGTATGTATTTATGTATGGATTGTTGATCTATGTACCACTGTTTTGTACCTGCACTAATGTAAAGCACTTTGGTCAAGGAGAATTGTTTTTAAATGTGCTATAGAAATAAAATTTACTTGACTTGCCTTGATTAGGCATATTAGGTATAGGCTGAGGACAGGTCCATAACAAACTTCACAGTATGGCAGTAGATCCCTGGAGCAACACAAGGTCATTGGACCAAGTGGTCTCCTTGGATATTGTTTTCTCAGTACTTTCCTTATTTACTTTCGAAGAAACTGGAAAGAGTTATCAAAGGTATTTTACTCATGAAGCAACTTACAGAGCGAGTTGGCATCTTTACTGTTACTTCCTTTCCAACAGTGTCCTGCTGGGACCTTCTGTTCCAAAGCCCTGTTGAAACTCTAAAAGTAATTGATCACATGAAATCATCCTTAAAGGGAAACAATATTAGAGGAACAATTACTGCACATGCACAATTACAATTGCATTTTGTAATGTTGCAACAATAATCTTCAAGTGAAAAACATACATAAAACAAGACCTGCCATTCCCTATTTCTGAAATCTGGCCATTTTCTGAAATCACCACAGGTCTCGAGGTATATGCTGGTACCATCAGAGATATACTACAAAGCATCGCTTCAGGCTATTCAGAATGAATGAAAGCTTTTCTTTCAAAAGATTGCTGTTTGCACCCTCTTGCGGGCATACATTTCCCACTTCTTGAAGCCAGCAAACAGGGCGGGCTCCCCCTTCCCCTCCCTCTTTCCCTCCCGCCCACTCCCCCTCCCCACCACCACCCCATCCACACTTGAATACCATTCCACATCATGGCTTTGCCTTTGTCCAGGAATCCCTCAAATTCTTTCCACTTGCTTGTCTAAGAAAAAAATAAATTCCTGGAGGAAAGACATGGCAAGGATAACAAATGAACGAATACAGGCGGGATCACCGCCTATCCTGCCTGTATCAATTCTGTCAAAGAGTTATGAAATTGCACGAAGTATTAATGACAGATTATGTACCCCACATTGCATGGTAACGGATCCATTGGTATTGTAACTTCATGTTTATAACACCCACCAGTCCAGTTCACCATCCAAACTAATATTTGACCCCTAAAACCTTGAGGTCTTTCCTTATACACTAGCATTCCATATGGCACTATTCTGAAAATTTACTCACTGCATCTGATCAGTCTGAAGAAGGGTTTCGACCTGAAACATCACCCATTCCTTCTCTCCAGAGATGCTACCTGTCCCGCGGAGTTGCTTCAGCATTTTGTGTCTACTTTCGATTTAAACCAGCATCTGCAGTTCTTTCCTACATTATTATATATAATCATATTTCTAATATTTACAGACCAATAGTAACACATGAAATTAGGGAGTGCTAATCCCCCTACTGCTTTGGGTTTATTCAAGTGTGGTCTTTGTATTCTATGGGACTTATACTCCCAAATAAGATTTGTAATATCTGAATCCAATTTAAAAAAAAAATTTTTGGGTAGGTATATTGGGATTGATTGGAACAGGTATAGAATTTGTGGTAAAAAAATCTTTTTTATGGCGTTTATTCAGCCTATTAAAGACATCGGAAGCGTTTTCCAAAATTGCTGGATAACTCTCCAAATATGTGATTATCTGAAAAAATATGCACAAGAATTTCACAACATGCTATAAGACTTACTGGATGAAGCAATTAATACAAAGGCTGAATCAGCAAATTTAATCTCATATATATATATAATATAATATATATATATATATATAATATTATCCTAAATGCAGAAATACCAACAACTGAAGGTATCAGAAGAGACTGGGAAAACTAATTAAGTATAAAAGTTTCCAAAGAAAAGTGGAAAGAGCACTTATTAAATGTGCATAAATGTTCAATTAATGTAAGACACATTTTAATACAACATCAAATCTTACACAGATTATACTACTCAAAAACTAAATTAAATCAAATTTTCCCCAACGTCTCACCTATTTGTGATAAATGCCAGTCTCGAGAAGCGCACTCATTCGTCTTTTGTACAAAAATTCAAAGGTTTTGGATTGAAATCTTTACAAAACTGTTTAAAATAAAAATGGCACCAAAGGCAGATTGGATTATTTTTGGAATAACAGAAGGTAGCCCGGAATTACATATGTTTCAAAAGAATCTATTTGATTACGGCTTAATAATTGGAAAAAAGCTAATCTTAAAATTCTGGAAAAATATCATATAAAATGTAGGAAGGAACTGCAGATGCTGGTTTACACCGAAAGTAGTCACAAAATGCTGGAGTTACTCAGCAGGACAGGCAACATCTCTGGAGAGAAGGAATGGGTGACGTTTCTGGTTGAGACCCTTCTTCAGTCATCAGTCCTTTTCTTCGGAGATGCTGCCTGTACCACTAGAGTTACTCCAGCATTTTATGATTATTATATAAAACTTCATCTGCAATAAAGTCTTTTTGAAGAATATCATTAATAGCCAGAGAAAGGCAGGTGCAAAATCTGTTATCATAATTTTCACTATTAAGAATGGAAACAAGAATTAAAATGCTTCTGCGGATTATCTGTTCCAATGGGACAACCTTCCTCAGGCTTCTTCGTAAGCTGTTGACAACCATGTTGTGAACATTGGTTGTGGGTAAAAACATGGATTTGCAACCATTTGTCCCCTTCTTTCTCCCCTGTCTGCTTCCACCTTCATGCCATCCTCTGGCTTCACAATTCTTCTATCCCTATATCACATCTGTTGTCTTAGCATCTCTCGCCTTTGTACAAACATCTGCTTATCAACCACTCCCCCCCCCCCCCGCCACCTGTACCCACCCTGCCAGGCTTTGTTGCGCCCCCACCTCTCTTCCAGCTTTCTCCGCCCCATCACAATTAGTCTGAAGAAACGTCCTGACCCGAAACGTCACTTACCCCTAGTTTCTAGAAATGCTGCCTGACGCACTGAGTTACTCCAGCACTTTTGTACAATCTCTTTTTCTGCATGAAAACTTGGAGTTCAGATCTTATTCTATTCATGATAACTGATACTCCACCTTCACCTCCATGGCCTGTTCTTAATCTGTGGTGAATAAAACACAGCATAATATTCCAAATAGAGGTACATGCAAGCTTACAGTTTCTCACCTGCAGTTATCCCACTGTATTTCAGTCCTTTAGATATAAAATCCCCCTTTTTTTGTACTTCCCCTGTCCACGACAGGTCAATGACTTGTATATTGACTTTGGACCTACTCTGTTTCTAGTTTCTCATCATTTAGAAACTCTTGTTGTGCATCGTTGATTATATCATCTTGTTCAAAGCGAGTAACCTCACTACCTGCTCTGGAACTCACTTGCCACAGAGAAGCCCGGAACACTACCCTTTACCTCTGCTTCAAGTAGTGAAGTAAAGTAAGTAATCACCTTGGATATGTCGAATTGTTAACAATAGTAGATGAAACAAAAGCTTTTCACTGTACCTTGGTGCTCGTGACAATAACCTAACACTGAAACTAAATCTTCAAAGTGTTCTTATTAAATACCATTTTATTGCAGAGGAGTTTTTCAGTGATATCGACAGTTTAAAGAAAAACTAAGGATAAGAGCAGAAGTAGCCCTTTCGGTCTCTCAACGCTGCTCTGTTATTGCAGTGATCATGGCAGATCTCTTCTGTGCCAATTTACTAATCCTTCAAAAATATATCTTCTTCCACTTCAAAACTCCTAATGATCTAGCCTCCAAACTCTCCAAGTGAGGGAATTTGAGAGATTCACTGCTGTCTGCCAGATGTTTCTGTACCTCAATTTTAAATGACCGCCCATTAATCATCTAACTATGTGCTCTTATTTAGGATTCTCCCACTAGCATACACATATTGACATTTACCCTGTCATACCCCTTGAGCATCTTATATATTTCAAGATCACTGTTTAATCTTGTAAACTCCAAAGAATATAGATCAAATTTCTTTAGTCACTCATAGCAGGACAAACCTCATTCCAGGAGCTAACCTATTGAATCTATTTTGGACTATGTACAGTGGCTTGCAAAAGTATTCATACCCCTTGAACTTTTCCACATTTTGTCACGTTACAACTATAAACGTAAATGTATTTTATTGGAATTTTATGTGATAGACCAACACAAAGTGGTGCATAATTGTGAAGTGGAAGGGAAATGATACATGGTTTTCAATTTTTTTTACAAATAAAAAACTGAAAAGTGTGGCGTGCAAAAGTATTCAGCCCCCTTTACTCTGATACCCCTAAATAAAATCCAGTGCAACCAATTGCCTTCAGAAGTCACCTAATTAGTAAATAAATTCCACTTGTGTGTAATCTAATCTCAGTATAAATACAGCTGTTCTGTGAAGGCCTCAGAGGTTAGTTAGAGAACATTAGTGAACAAACAGCATCATGAAGCCCGAAGAACACACCAGACAGGTCAGGGATAAAGTTGTGGAGAAGTTTAAAGCAGGGACAGTGAAGCTGGTCAGAGTTGATGGGAAGATGGATGGAGACAAATACAGAGCAATCTTGGAAGAAAACCTGTTAGAGTCTGCAAAAGACTTGAGACTGGGGCGGAGGCTCACCTTCCAGCAGGTCAACGACCCTAAACATACAGCCAGAGTTTCAATGGAATGGTTTAGATCAAAGCATATTCATGTGTTAGAATGGCCCAGTCAAAGTCCAGACCTCAATCCAATTGAGAATCTCTGGCAAGACTTGAAAATTGCTGTGCACAGACGCTCTCCATCCAATCTGACTGAGCCTGAGCTATTTTGCAAAGAAGAATGGGCAAAAATTTCAGTCTCTAGATGTGCAAAGCTGGTAGAGACATACCCCAAAAGACTTGCAGCTGTAATTGCAGCGAAAAGTGGTTCTACAAAGTATTGACTCAGGGGGGCTGAATACTTTTGCACGCCACACTATTCAGTTTTTTATTTGTAATAACATTTGGAATCCATGTATAATTTTTCCTTCCACCACAATTATGCACCACTTTGTGTTCGTCTATCACATAAAATCCCAATAAAATACATTTACGTTTGTGGTTGTAACATGACAAAACGTGGAAAAGTTCAAGGGGTATGAATACTTTTGCAAGCCACTGTATGATGCCAGTATATCCTCTCTTAAATAAAGAAGATGAAATCAGTTTAACTCAGCACCAAGTTCGGCACAGACTTGTTTTATTCTGTGTCTGATCTTCTCTGTTCTATGTGACCAAACCCTCACATGGTATTCCACGTGTGATTTCACCGGTATCCTGTACAATTAAAATAATACGTGCCCATTTTTAAACTCCAGCTCTTGAAATAAAAGCTATTAATGCCATTTGCCTTCCTATTCAAAGGAATGGAATTGATTTGACTCTCGGTATTTCTCATTCTTCAGGAATATTATTATTCTTATTTTACCAACATTAATTTTACCGACTTCCAGTTTAGGGTGGCACGGTAGAGCAGTGGTAGAGTTGCTGCCTTACGGCACCAGAGACCCGGGATCCATCCTGCCTACAGGTGCTGTCTGTATGGAGTTTGTACGTTCTCCCTGTAACCACGTGGACTTTCTTTGGATGTACCAGTTTCCTCCCACACTCCAAAGATGTACAGGTTTGTAGGTTGATTGGCTTTGGTAAATTGTCCCTAGTGTGCAAGATAGTGTAGCATACAGGGATCGCTGTTCGGTGGGCCGAAGGACCTGTTTCCATTCTGTATATTTAAGCTATCTAAATTAAACAGTACCAGACAGTCTTCTAGATCTCTTGGAAGTCTGAGTGCAGTTCTCTGTCTCTTCTTAAAATGCTGATGCAACGTACTTAACCGACAGATGCATCACTTCTTTATGTATCATTATCGTTATGTTTGCGGATTTTAAATGCTCCCACATTACTCCTCATGCATCGTATTTTCCTGTTATAATGGTAAAAATGTTAAATTGACTTTGCCATAGCTTTCACGTTCATGCTTCGTCACATTTTGTTGAACTTTATATCTCTCTGAGCACGGATCCAAAGTCTTTTAATTTTTGTGCATTCACCTTTGTCCAGCATGAATGTTCCTTCTGGTCTTCACCCTTGCAGCTTTCATTGTGTCTGTGCCATTTTACATTATTTTCTCTTGCTTATCGTCCATTGATTTATTCATTAACAGTTTAGACCAGTTTACTTGAATAGTTTCTGATTCACTCTGTTCATGTCAGCCTCATTTAAATTAAATTCTTGCCAATTATTTTCTCCCTGCTCCCTTTCAAACACAATGCTGATCAAACTATGAGAGTTAAATATGGTTCGTTTTCAAATCTAATTTCCTTTTCTGTTAGTTTTAGAAACATAGAAATTTGGCCCTTTGAGCCAGCACCGTCATTTAATATGATCATGGCTGATCATCCAGAATCAGTACCCCATTCCTGCTTTCTCCCCATATCCTTTGTTTCCATTAGCCCTAAGAGCTATATCCAACTCTCTCTTGAATACATCCAGTGCATTGCCCTCCACTGCCTCTGTGGCAGAGAATTCCACAGATTCCCAACTCTCTGGGTGAAAAAGTGTTTCCTCATCTCAGTCCTAAATGGCCTACCCATTATTCTACCCATCGGGTCTTACGGTTGCCTGTGGTAGCCGAGTATTATGGTCAGCCGTGGACCACTGGGTCTTGTGGTCATCTATTATGGCCGCTATTATGGCCACAGTCCTCTGTGTTTTGTGATCTGCTGGCCCGTCATTCTGGACACTGTTATTCATACATAATTCTTACCCTTCATAAACCCTTCATTAATCTGCAAAGAGTAATCATGATCTTGAGCAACTGTTCAGATAGTTCCCTTCTTTCATATGTCAGGATATCACGACCATAAGGGCCTGTCCCACCAGCATGCGACTGCATGCGGCTAGCACGACCTAACATGGTCGCTTGAGCCATATGGCCTCGCTGGGCCAGTCCCACATCGATCGCCGGAGGCGTATGGAGTTGTGCGGGGCTGGTCCCGACATCGCGCAGGGCTCCGAAAAACTGACACTGTCCAAAAATTCTGCGCGCCAACGGCCTGTCGGCCTGCAGTCGCATTGAGGACGTATGCAGCATCTCGACGGACGTACGCAGCATCTTGACATCGTACGCAGCGTCTTGACGGCATACGCCTAGCGCATGGAGTTGCGTGATGACGTCACCGCCCGGCATGTCGTTGCGTGATGACGTCACAGCCCGACGCCGTGCGACGTCCAAATTCAGTCGGCCCGTCTTCTGCCCAGCTGATTGGTGAGTATGAAATTGGGTCCAGCCCCGCACAACTCCAAACGCTTCCGCGGTTCGAAGTGGAACCGGCCCCGCGCGGCCGTACGTTTGGTCACGCTAGATGCATGCAATCGCATGCTGGTGGGACAGGCCCTTTACACTCCCACTCAATAACTCTGAGCCACAGACCCTATCACTCAGACCCAGAGTTTGTTCATTCTTCCATAAACTGCACTGCATCTGATAAGACTCACAAGCTAGTTCAGTACAAACTATTTGGAGAACAAGACTACATTGGGTCTTGAATGTCCGTTTGCTTGGTAGATGAGCTCCTCCAATAAAATTAATCTGCGACTGCTATCAAAATTGTTTACAATTAACAAAACCTATTTCCAAAATCTGTTACCATGGTTCAAACATGCTGCATTCTGGAAAATACACTGGCCTTGGAAACATAGATGTCTCAATAGATGAATCTGATTGAATAATTAATCACAATAGACTTCCCAATGAATGCCTACAAGAAACAAATCAGTTGTTCCCAGACAGGATCTATGCATCGGTTTCCACAGACTTTTGAAATTCCTAACAGAATTGATGTGACGCTCCAATTAGTGTCAAAATCAACATTTTACACATTATTCTCATTTACGTGATCAAGGCCATGAAATGTCAGTACAGATATTACCAAATTAATATTGTTTCTTTGCAGATAGTTTTGTGGAACATTTTCATTTATTGCTGCAGTGCAACATTTGAAGTCGTAGATGTTCCAATTCTGTGTGATATATGGAATTGGATATGTATGAATAATCAATCTGCTGTCATAAATGAAAGATATAATGGCCACAGTGTAACATGATGCTTCCCAGGCATTTGAAGTTGACTGATAGCACTGGCTGTTGTGCCTTGTTAATCATCGATCCTCTCATCAAATGCTGCCTGCAGGAGAACCAAAAATCAATAATGGTTGATCTGCTTGGCATTGCTCCGAGACAAACATTTAAAATATGACCCTCTTTGTAACAATCTCTCTGTTCATCACCCAATTCTTAATTTTCTTTCTCACAGTGGCGATGTTCCTGGACAATGAATCTAGAAACTTGAAATATTGAGACACGCATTGAAACCCCAATATGTCAGCTAAAGATTTTAAATTCAGTGAACTTAGGAATTATCGAATACGAAGTAGTTAACCACAAAACTACTGGATTGTGGATGAGAAATCACTTTGTTTACTGACATCTTTAGGCAGAAAAAATATGCTAGCTTTAACCTATTCAACCCACCTGACATCTCAGACCCATGGCAATAGTTGACTCTTAAGTATTGGCAGAGATGATGTCTGATCCTCCACTTGACCCATATTCCTCTTTGATCTTCGCATCATCTGAGGATCTGAAAATCTATGTCAGATGTTGTTAGGTTTTGCAACGACTTTGGCAGCGAACCATCTGCAGAAGAACAGAGTGTAAGGTTGAAAAGGCACACACAAAAATGGCAGCAGGGACATAATTTCCAGTCATAGAGTCATACAGAGCAGAAACAGGTCCTTTGGCCCAACTTTCCCACATCGACCAACATGCCCCATCAACACTAGTCCCACCTGCCTGCATTTAGCCTATATCACTCTAAACCTATCCTGTCAATGTACCTCTCTAGATGCTTCTTAAACTTTGCGATAGTACCTTCTAAACAAGTAAAAAAGTTGTGAAAAGTGGTAATATTTAGAGTTCTGAGTAACTAATGGTGAGATGGTGTTAGAAAGAATTTAGAGACATGTAGAAGCAGCCAGTATCTTTGAAAGTTTTTTAGCAACCAGCAAACCAGAGACATGTAGAAGCTCAGCCAGTCGGCAAAAGTTGTTCACAGTCCTGCTGTAACGACTTGACCCAAAATGTCAACTATTTTTACCTCCACAGATGCTGCCTGACTAACTAAATTCTTCCAGCAGTATATTTTTTTGATGAGGTTGTTTGCAGGCTGTTTTCTTGACTGTATTGTCCTGGGCTATTCAGCATGATGGGGTTATGTTGAGCGAGACTTTACTGCTGCACTGGGAATTGTGAATAAGGATTGGGTCTGTGCCCAGCAAAAAGGTGATCAACAGATTTGGACACTTATCACATGCGAGTGAGGCCATGCGCAAATTGGAGGAACAGCGCCTCATGTTTCGCTTGGGCAGCTTACAGTGATATGAACATTGATTTCTCTAATTTCAGGAAACCCCTGCACTCCCTCTTTCCCCAACACTAGTCGTCCTGCTAGTTCTACTTTTTGCGTCCTTGTATCCATTATCACTTCTTCCCCAGCCAGCAATGAGCCATTATGGGCTCATAATGGCCCATTATAAAAGCAAATAGAATGTCATTTTGTGAATAAGAGCGTTGAGTGTGTCAGGGGAAATCAGCCTAATGGTGCATCGTGACAAAGTCAGATCACACCTTAGATGCCATGTCCAGCTTTAGTCAGCAAAACATGTACAGATAGTCCAACACATGGGGAGGGCAGAAAAGTGCCTATCACAAGGGAGGATTGCTTAACATTACGCTATTCATTCAGGAAAAACAAAAGCTATTTGATAAATAATCTCTGGAAAAAATTGGTGACAATATGTGAAAGATTAATTTGATATATTACGACAAAGAGATGAACTGGGACATATATTTGAATGTGTAGGACGGTACTGCAGATGCTGGTTTACACTGAAGATAGACATAAAATGTTGGAGTAACTCAGCGGCAGCATCTCTGGAGAAAGGGAATTCTCTAGAGAGGCTGCCTGACTCGTTGAGTTATTCCAGTATTTTGTGTCTATCTTATATATTTGAACATGTATAAAGCAAATTTTAGATATGGGTCAATACGTTTTTAGTTCAGAGATACAACATGGAAACAGGTCCTTCCACCCACTGAGTCCACACCAACCATCGATCACCCGTTTATACTAGTTCTAGGTTATCCCACTTTCTCAACCACACCCATCACACACTAGCAGCAATTTGCAGCGACCAATTAACCTACAAACCTATACATTTTGGGATGTGGGAGGAAATCAGAGCACTCGGACGGAAACCCACCGTCACGAGTAGAACGAGCAAACACCACACAGACAATATCCGAGGTCGGGATCGAACCAGGGTTTCTGGGGCTGTGAGGCAGCAGCTCTTCCAGCTGCGCCACTATGCCGCCATCTTTTTAATTAATTTCAACATGATTACAAATTCAATTAAATTACAAATTCAACATGAACAGCAAGGAAGAGTAAAGAGCTTGGAATCATTGAGAGGTAAAAGTGGAATGCACAATAATCAGACATGGTAAATCTACCTAGATGTGTTAAATTAGGCCAAATGGTATTTTTTTTATCCCAATAGCCATGTGATACTGATCTGCACAAACGACAGTGATTTTGAAGTGAATAAATGCAACTCCTGGTATTGATGATGTTGAATATCAATTAGCCGTACACCTGGTGTTGTGAGACATGCAAGGGTGTCTCGTTGTCAGTCTTTAATGAGTGAGTACCACAGAAAACAAGTGAAATACTGCATTTGCTCCAATTGAATAAAATATAAGAAACAAACAAAATGTATTTTCCAAGATTAATGCAGTGAATCATACTTGCAGATAGACACAAAATGCTGGAGTAACTCAGCAGGACAAACAGCATCTCTGGAGAGAAGGAATGGGTGACGTTTTGGATTGAGACCCTTGCAAGTGAGCAAAAATAAAGAGAGCAAGAATAGAATAATTGCTTAATTTAGTTTAGAGATACAGCATGGAAACAGGCCCTTCAGCCCACCGAGTCCTTGCCGACCAACAAACGCCCATACACTAGTTCTATGTTATACCACTTTTGCATGCAACTAGTGTGAATATACAGAGGCCAATTAACCTACAAACCTGAATGACTTTGGAATGAGGGAGGAACCCGGAGCACTGGGAGAAACCGCATGTGGTGCCATCCTATTAGTGTACATTTTTTACATTTTCTCTGGGCTTCCCTTGGTTTCTCTAGGTGTTCAGGTTTCTTTCTGCATCGCAAAGATGGTTAGTGGGTTACCCAGAACATAGCACGATACAGCACAGGAATAGGCCCTCCAACCCACGATGTCTGTGCCGGACACGATACCAGGATAAACTAATCTTCTCTCCATGCAATCCATATCCCCCCCATTCATTGCATATCCACTTGCCTATATAAAAGCCTCTTAAATGCCACCATCATATCTGTCTCATCCATCACCCATGCAGTGCAGTTCAGGCAGTGTAAATTACTCCTTGTGTGTAGATAGTGGTAGAACTTTGTGCCGTTTAACTTATTCAAAGCTAAATCCAAGAAGATTTTTCATGAAAATGGAGGTGAGGTGGCACTGAGAAAAGGAAGTTCAATTGTAAACCTCTATGAGGAGACAAGCATGCCCTTCTGCCAATGATTCTGGAATAGAACTGTTGCATGGAAAATTTTTTATGTTACTCCTAGGTAGTTTTCATTTCACAGTAAAGTTAAGGATGTAATACATATCCTGACTCAGGACCGAAGCACTTTGAATTGCCTTGTTGCTGAAATGTGCTATGTAAATAAACTTGCTTGCTTGCATACTTGAAAGAGAATTAATATGAGGTGCAACTGTAAGAGGGAATGTCAAACTGCTTGTTATCTTGTCAAAGAAATCTTCAGTGTTGCGTCAAACAGGTCTGAAATTGCACTCAAAGAAATAAAATTTTCCCCCATGTAATTCCCAAATATTCCATTAATTAATTTAAATTTAATTCTACGTGTAGATGATTCTACTGGGCAGAGGAATTGGCATTTGCGCCTGGCAAAATAATCAAGGCATAAAACATTAATAAGTTATTGATCCACCCCTGACATCAAGTAAATTAATTGACATACATTTTTTCACCAGTTGTTCTCAGAATTATTGATGATGGATTTTCCCTCAAAGGTTTGGAGAAGAGGAAGATCAATGTGTTAATAAGTTCTTGAGTGTATGACGAACTGATCCTGAACTGATGCAGTTCAAAATGTATAAATAAGGAACTACAGATGTCTGAAGAATGGTCTCGACCTGAAACGTTACCTATCCATATTCTCCAGAGATACTGCCTGACCTATACCCAGAAATTGCTCCAACACGTTGTGTCCTTTTGCGATGCAGCTGGGAAAAAAATGAATCTGGAGGCATGCGTGTCAGGCAAGAGATCACAGAAGTATGAAAACGCAGATTTTGAAAGTCCAGATTCAGGGACAGTTTCTTCCCAGTTATTATCAGGCAACTGAGCCATCCTATCACCACTGGAGAATGGTCCTGACCTATCACCTATCTCATTGGAGATCTTCGGACTATCTTTAATTGGACATTACTGGACTTTATCTTGCACTAAACGTGATTCTCATTATCCTGTATTTGTACACAGTGGGTGGCTTGATTGTAATCATGTACTGTATATTTTTGCTGACTGGATAGGGTGCAACAAAAAAAAGCTTTTCACAGTACCTTGGTACATGTGACAATAATAATAATAATAAATTAAACTAAACTAAACTTGTGCAAGAAAATAAAAGATTTGTTGGATAACAAACAAACAAAAAGTCATAAAGAGTTACATAAAGCATGTATTCACTCCCTTTGGCCTTCAGAGTCCACACCAATCTTCAGCCACCTCTTTACACTAATCCAATATAAAAGCCCATTTTTTAAATTCTCCCTCTATCCCCATCAATCTTGACTTTGCAGCTGGACTACATTTTTCTCCAAATATAATAAAACAAATTTTTTTTCTGTTTTATTCACCACAAAGTAACAAATTGAATTTTCTTATCTTTCATGTTTTGCCACAGTTGAAGTGCTACATAGATTGTGAATAATCGCATTGTGAGATATTTCTCCTTTTTGCATTAAATCATATGTTCTCACATTGATCCTCTCTAAAAAAATATACACGTGTTTTGTGCAGTTGGAAATTGAACAAGATGCCCAACCCGTCTTCAAGGGAGTGTTGATGAGAAAGCGGAGAGATTAAAATATGAAATGGTCAGTGCATACTTGGTGAATCAAAGGGCTTGTTTCCTGACTGCCTTGCTCTTTCACTCGACTTAGTTTTGTTTCTGAAATGAAAATCTTGAACACACTATGAAAGCGAAAAGTGTTTCACTTAGCCGGTGAACATGACAGATACTTCAAAATAAAACCAATCCAGAAACAAGTTGGCAGAAAGGCTCCTGAGAACGGAGCACGATTGTGTTTTAATTATAGACAGCTGGATAGCAAGACTTGCACCAAGTTTCTCGGGAGGTTCAATCAGAACAACATTCATTCTGGCCCCTGCTGGTTCCTTGGCTGAGGATCTAGGCTGAGTAAATACCTTTATGGAACTAAATGTATTTTGATCCACGATCACGTAAACTACTTATATAACGAACGTCAAAATGAAAGGACCTAAAAGTGGAGCTAAATGAGATGGAAATTGTAATTCTGAAACTGAAAAATGCATGGATTGAGCAGATGGGAGCATTGATGAAACATATGGAGATGGTTCATATTTGCAAAGCTGAGGGGAGTATGATGATTATACAAATGAAGCTGGGGGAAGAATTTTTGTTTTTGTTTTTTTATATAATTTAATGATCTCTTGCAATTTAAAGGAAACAGGAAACCTTTAAAAGTTAGCCAAGTAAATAGCGATTTAAAATCCAATCACTGATCCTTCAGTGAAGTACAGCATTCCCTGTCCAGGTTTCTACACTGATTCTGAAGATAAGAAGGGAGATCTGTTGCATAACCCCCTGCATCTCTATCACATGGATCTGCCCTCTTTGAAATGGCAGATAGCCAATGACCAGATCATTGGGATCCTTCAGACAATAGAAGCTCAACATCATGTTTCTTCCAAAGCGCTGGGGCGGCTCAGTGGCACAGTTGCTGCCTCACAGCGCCAGAGACCCAGGATCAATGGCCCCTTATTCAAGACAATCCTTCAAGACAGAACATCCTCTCAGTACTCACTCTGTCAATTCCCTCAGAAACCTGGGATTCATTAAGATCACCTCTCGTTCTTCAAATCGCCAGTGGAAATTCACTCTTTAGTTTAGAGTTACAGCACAGAAACAGGCCCTGTGACCCACAGAGTCAACACTGACCACGTGCACTAACACTGTTCTATACACACTAGGGATAATTTACAATTTTTTATCAAAGCCAATTAACCTATAAACCTCCACATCTTTAAAGTGTAAGAGAAAACCGGAGCACCATAGAAAACCCACACAGGTCACGGGAATAACGGACAAACTCCGTACTTGACAGCACCCGTGATCAGGATCGAACATGGGACTGGCGCTGTAAGGCAGCAACACTAGCTCTGCGCCACCATGCCGCCCTCTGTTCAACATTTCTTCATATATCAACCTCTTCCTCCAGGCAAGCAATCTGGTGATCCTTCTCTGCACTGTCAGCAATGGAAGTGCTTCATTGCTTTAATATGAAGACTTTGCATTCAGAAAAACTGATTTTGAGTATCTGGTAAAAAAAAAAGTGGGGAGACGATAATGAATAGAGCCTCAAAGCCCTAAATTTCTGTTGATTCTTGAGTGTTCTGATACATCGCACTACCCTTACTGCTGCCTCAATATTTGATAATCAGTGGATTTTGTTGAAAATTCAACTTTAGGAGCAGGTTGCAAGAATTATTGAAGCTTTTCAACAGCATGAATTTATTGTTGCTGCAGAAATGAGTCAATGCTACATGAGAGATGTTAAAGCTCAGTTTTATTTTGATTGGGAATTGAAATACTGTACCTCCTCACAGGCATTCTATGTGCTGATCAAGCTCTGTATTTGCATCGCATATAGCTGAGCATTTTATCTCTGGACAGATTCAAATCCAAGTCCATAGGACCATAATACATAGGAGCAGAATTAGGCCATTCAGCCCATCAAATCCACTCCACCATTCAATTATAGCTGATCGATTTTCCTCCCTCATCCCCATTCTATAGCCTTCTCTCCGTAACCTTTGACACCCAAACCAATCAAGAACCTACAATCTCTACTTTAATAATAGCCAATGGTGGCCTCCACAACCATCCGTGGCAATGGATTCCCCAGATTTGCCAATCTTTTGTTAAAGAAATTCCTCCTTTTCTCCATTCTAAAGGTATATTAACTTTTAATCTGAGGCTGTACCCTCTGGTTTGAGACTCTCCCACTACTGGAAACATAATTTACACATCCATAAAGTACAGCTGGACGCACATTGAAACAAAGCTGATGGTTGTGAACCAAGCTTCTAAGTCTTATACTTCTTAGACTGACACAAAGTGCTGGAGCAAGTCAGCGGGTCAGGCAGCAACTCTGGAGAACATGGATAGGTGATGTTTTGAGTTTGGACCCTTCAGACTGATTATGGTGGTGTGGGGGGCAGGTGGGGAGGAGAAAGATAGAAGAGAGTGGGGGCATGACAAAGCCTGACAAGTGACAGGTAGATACTGGTGAGGAGGCGGGTGAGGCGTTTGTTAGATTGGATGGAGATGAAAAGACAAAAGGTGTGATATAAAGATAGATGAAATGCGAACTTTCCAGTCATCAAAAGTTGACTGGAAAGATACACTAGCAAGGATGACAGGGGAACAAAAAGATGTTTCTAGGAATAATACAGAAGGTGCAGGATCAGTTCATTCCTAGGAGGAAGAAAGATACCAAGGGGAGAAAGGGACGACCGTGGCTGACAAGGGACGTCAGGGACAGTATAAAAATTAAAGCGAAGAAGTACAACGTAGCAAAGATGAACGGGAAGCAAGAGGATTGGGTAATGTTTAAAGAACAACAGAAGATAACCAAAAAGACCATACGGGGAGAAAAGATGAGGTACGAAGGTAAGCTAGCCAAGAATATAAAGCAAGACAGTAAAAGCTTCTTTAGGTATGTGAAGAGGAAAAACTTAGTTAAGACCAAAGTTGGACCCTTGAAGACCGAAAAAAGTGAATTTATTAAGGGGAACAAGGAAATGGCAGATGAGTTGAACAAATACTTTGGATCTGTCTTCACTAAGGAGGACACAAACAATCTTCCTGATATAGTAGTGGCCAGAGGATCTGGGGTGACAGAGGAACTGAAGGAAATCCACATTAGAACATAACAATGAATATCAACCCTCCCACCCGTGACCTGGCTGTCTCATTGGTCTGTTCTTCAAAATTAGATTGTTTCCAACCTGTTACTCTACCCTCCCTTGTAAAACTGATCACCACCATGAAACCTATGACCTGCCCCCTTGATACTGTCCCCTCTGCCCTCCAAAAGGACGTCATCACAACAGCCGGTCCCAGTATCCTCGCCATCTTCAACAGTTCTCGGCCACTGGCACTGTACCTACCTACTTCAAGCATGCGGTGGTCCAGCCACTCCAGAAAAAAACCTAACCTCGACCCCATCTTGCCAAGCAACTACAGGCCAATTTCTAAACTACCTTTCCTCTCAAAAGCCCTTGAAAATGTAATATTGTCAACTTAAGCCTTACATTCACCAAAATACTATCTTGGAAACTTTCCAATCAGGTTTCAGGGCTCACCACAGCACAGAGTCTGCCTTGTTGAAGGTACATAATGACCTATTGCTCACCGTTGACTCCGGCGACTGTGCAATCCTGCTCCTTCTTGACCTCAGCGCAGCATTTGATACTGTCGACCACACCGTCCTAATTGACCGTCTCTGGTACGGGGTTGGTATTGATGGCGCTGCCCTGAGCTGGTTCATCTCCTACCTCAAAGGTAGGCGTTTCTCTACTAATATAGGCAACTCTTTCTCCTCCCCAGCTAGCCTCTGCTGTGGGATTCTACAAGGTTCCTTCCTTGGCCCCATTCTCTTCTCCCTGTATATGCTCCCCTTAGGCCAAGTCATTGAAAGGCACGGCATTTCTTTCCATTGCTACGCAGACGATACACAACTGTACCTCCCCCTGCAGCCCAAAAAACAATCAAATCTGCTTAGCCTTACCTGCTGCCTCGAGGATATAAAGTGCTGGATGGCCCAGAACTTCCTCCAACTAAATGAGAGTAAGTCTGAGGTCATCCTTCTCGGCCCCTCGGACTCAATCAAAATGATAGCAGGCAGCCTTGGAAGCCTTACCCCACTACTCAAACCTCACGTCAAAAATCTTGGCGTAATATTTGACTCAGAACTGAAGTTTGACAAACAAGTCAATGCCGTGGTAAAAGCTAGCTTCTTTCAGCTTCGGATGATAGCTAAAATAAAACAATTCCTCCAGTTTGATGACCTCGAAAAGATCATCCATACATTTATCTCCTCCCGCCTAGATTACTGCAACTCCCTTTACACAGCCAATCTTCCCTGGTCCAAAACGCCGCAGCAAAACTCCTGACGGGCACCCGAAAAAGGGACCACATCACCCCGATCCTGGCCTCTCTCCACAGGCTCCCTGTGCGGTTCTGAATAAATTTCAAGACCCTCCTCTTTGTCTACAAAGCCCTCAATGGGCTTGCACCCACCTACATTGAAAGTCTTCTCACCCACTACACCACCTCCAGGTCCCTCAGATCAGCCGACTTAGGGTTGCTGAATGTCCCGCAGTCTAGGCATAAGCTCAGGGGCGACCGCGCCTTTGCGGTCGCAGCTCCTAGACTGTGGAACAGCATCCCCCTCCCCATTAGAACTGCCCCTTCCATCAACTCCTTTAAGTCTGGTCTAAAAACGTATCTGTTCTCCCAAGCCTTTCCTGACGTCCTCTGAGCGAGGGCTATTTGTATATATGTATGTAGCCTGCTTGTGTATACTACTCTTATAACAAATGTAAAGCGCTTTGGTCAACGAGAGTTGTTTTTTAAATGTGCTATATAAATAAATGTGACTTGACTTGACATTAGGCAGGAAATGGTGTTGGATAGACTGATGGGACTGAAGGCTGATAAATCCCCAGGGCCTGATGGTCTGCATCCCAGGGTACTTAAGGAAGTGGCTGTAGAAATTGTGGACGTATTGGTAATCATTTTCTAATGTTCTATAGATTCTGGATCAAATCCTATGGATTGGAGGGTAGCTAATGTTATCCTACTTTTCAAGTAAGGAGGGAGAGAGAAAGCAGGGAATTATAGACCAGTTAGCCTGACATCAGTGGTGGGGAAGATGCTGCAGTCGATTATCAAAGATATAATAGCAGCACATTTGGATAGCAGTAACAGGGTCGGTCCGAGTCAGCATGGATTTACGAAGGGGAAATCATGCTTGACAAATCTTTTGGAATTTTTTGAGGATGTAACAAGTAAAATTAACAAGGGAGAGTCAGTAGATATAGTGTACCTGGACTTTCAGAAAGCCTTTGATAAGGTCCCACACAGGAGATTAGTTGGCAAAATTAGGGCACATGGTATTGACATGGTTAGAAATTGTTTGGCAGACAGGAACCAAAGAGGAGGGATCAACGGGTCCCTTTCAGAATGGCAGGCAATGACTAGAGGGGTGCCGCAAGGCTCGGTGCTGGGACCGCAGCTATTTACAATATACATTAATGATTTAGATGAAGGAATTAAAAGTAACATTAGCAAGTTTGCAGATGGCACAAAGCTGGGTGGAAGTGTGAACTGTGAAGAAGATGCTATGAGGATGCAGGGTGATTTGGACAGGTTGGGTGAGTGGGCAGATGCATGGAAGATGCAGTATAATGAGGATAAATGTGAGGTTATCCACTTTAGTGGCAAGAACGAGAAGGCAGATTATTATCTGAATGGTGTCAGGTTAGGAAAAGGGGAAGGACAATGAGACCTGGGTGTCCTTGTACATCAGTCACTGAAAGTAAGCATGCAGGTACAACAGGCAGTGAAGAAAGCTAATGGCATGTTGGCCTTCATAACAAGAGGAGTTGAGTATAGAAGCAAAGGCATCCTTCTGCAGTTGTACAGGGCTCTCGTGAGACCACACCTGGAGTATTGTGTGCAGTTTTGGTCTCCTAATTTGAGGAATGATGTTCTTGATATTGAGGGAGTGCAGCGTAGGTTCATGAGGTTAATTCCCAGGATGGCAGGACTGTCATATGATGAAAAGATGGAGCGACTGGACTTGTATTCACTGGAATTTGGAAGGATGAGAGGGGATCTCATAGAAACATATAAAATTATTAAGGGATTGGACACGCTAGCCACAAGAAACATGTTCCCGATATTGAAGGAGTCAAGAACCAGGGGTCACAGTTTAAGAATAAGAGGTAGGCCATTTAAAACTGAGATGAAGGAAAACTTTTCCACTTAGAGAGATGTGAATTTGTGGAATTCTCTGCCTCAGAAGGCAATGAAGGCCGATTCACTGGAAGCATTAAAGAGAGAGTTAGATAGAGCTCTTAGGGCTAGCAGAATCAAGCGATATGGGGAGAAGGCAGGAATGGGGTACTGAATGTGGAAGATCAGCCATGATCACATTGAATGTGACCGTGGTTGGAGATGGAAATCAGACATGATCACACTGGCTCAAGGGCTGAATGGCCTACTCCTGCACCCATTGTGTATGTATCTATGTTATGTATGTGAAACCAAATCTGCAAGTCAAGAGGAGGATAAAACATTATTACCATTTTTAATTGAACAGATGTATTTTTCACATTTTTAATTAAAGATTAAACAAGCTCACCGTTGGAGTATGCTCTAGATATTTAACCATCACCTTAACACAAATTGGTTCAGTTTAAGATAAAATTAACTTCTGCTATTTAATCTGTTCCTTAATCTCCAGACTGATCACAGAATGCTCTGTGAGGATTACTCAGATCCATGGGCTGCGTCTGACAACTGTTTCCTCCTGTGTAAGGAAATGTCCACAAGGAAACACCACTAATCGGCACATTAGAGGTGCAAGTGTTCATGCTGAAAGTTGGTGAAGTCTCTTCGAAGGCTCTGTGGGCGAGGACCACTGTTTAGGGTGGTTAGAAGAAGATGAGTAATAATTGTATTTATTGTGTATATCATGACAATTTGGGGGGGGGGGGGGTTTGGGCAATCATTACCAGTTATATCCAAGAAGTAAATTCAAAGGGCAGCACAGTGGCTAAGTGGCAGAGCTGCTGCCTCACAGCGTTTGACACCCAGGTTCAATCCTGATTAATAGCCCTGTCTCACAGTGCGAGTCCACCCATGAGTGACCCCAAGTGAAAGAAAAAAAACAGACTCGTGGTTGTGTACGAGATTCCAAGTTTATGTTCAAGTGTTTAACCGAGTTCCCACGAGTATGTCATTTCTGCGATGTTCCAAGTTCCTCTCCCGAGTTGCTCTTGAGCCAACCGTGAATGAAGGTCTGTTTTAATAAGCAACAGTGTTAAAGAAGACATCTCCATCCTGCGGCTTTGAGTTAAAGATGGAATTCAGCGCGGTCGCATATATTTATAGGACCTACAAAGGGAAAATGTGCACCGTCCAGTGCCAGAGCAGTTATACTTATGATATGTTTGAAACACACATCACGTAGTTAGAAGACTAGCAGGTGGAGGTTTGTTAGATTTTAATTGAATTTACTGCCAGGTCTACACACTGCGGGGAGACGGGAGATGAAATCTTTAACCATATAACCATATAACAATTACAGCACGGAAACAGGCCCTCTCGGCCCTTCCAGTCCGTGCCGACCATTTGTTTTCCCCTAGTCCCATCTACCTGCACTCAGACCATACCCCTCCATTCCCTTCACGTCCATATACCTATCCACTTTACTCTTAAATGTTAAAATCGATCCTGCCTCCACCACTTCTGCTGGAAGCTGATTCCACACAGCCACCACCCTCTGAGTAAAGAAGTTCCCCCTCACGTTACCCCGAAACCTCTGTCCCTTAATTCTCATGTCATGCCCTCTTGTTTGAATCTTCCCTACCCTCAATGGGAAAAAAAACGTATCCACGTCAACTCTGTCTATCCCTTTCATCATTTTAAAGACCTCAATCAAGTCCCCCCTTAACCTTCTGCGCTCCAAAGAATAAAGACCTAACTTGTTCAACCTTTCTCTGTAACATAGTTGCTGGAACCCTGGCAACATTCTAGTAAATCTCCTCTGTACTCTCTCTATTTTGTTGACATCCTTCCTATAACTAGGCGACCAAAATTGTACACCATACTCCAGAATTGGTCTTACCAATGCCTTGTACAATTTTAACATTACTTCCCTACTCCTATATTCAATGCTCTGATTTATAAAGGCCAAATCTTTGATTGTGGACGGATGTCTCCGCGCCTGCTCGTTCTAAACGGAATATATTTTTAGTTGCCTTTCAAGTCTGGTTTTGGTTTATTCCTTGTTTTTGTTTATTCGCACACAAGGGTGTGAGGGTGTGAGAAGTTCAGTGCCGGCCGGACGGCCACAGCCGCTGTTCCTTCACATCAGTTGCACATCAGATTGTTGGGAGACGGAGCTCAGGGTTCGCCTCCTGAGCTGCTTTGGTGCCCAGGCGTGCGTTGAGGTGGAGGGAGGTGGGGGGGGGGGGGGGGGGGGGGGGTGCAGGCATCATTAATCTGTCCGGGGTGACAAGGCTCTTGGGTTAGGCTGGGATCATTCTCTGCGAGATGATCTTAGTGCGGGAGACAAGTGTAGGAGAGGTGTACTGACTGTGTGGGCAGACATTTTGGTAGTGATTGCCCACCAGTCTCAAAAGCCGCTGTGACTCCCTGTCCCTGGTATAGCAGGGGGCGATCAAACAGCACAATACCCCCCTCCCCCTCCACGCCAACACAAAGGGCAACGATCCCAAGGCTTTAGCGCCCGAAACAGCGGGCAGGTGACAATCACCTGCCATAAAGCTTCTGGTCTGCAGTGTGCAATAGTCACCCAAATATACTGCATCTTTAGAAAGGAAAAATACAAAATATGTCAATCCCACTGGCCTTAGTCATGATGCTGTACAACACGGAAACAGGTCCTTCGGCCCAGCTTGGCCATGCCGTCCAATTTGGTGTCTTGGGGTAGTCCTATTTGCCTGCACGTGGCCCATAGCCCTCTAAACCCTTCCCATCCATTTATCTGTCGTTAATAACCTCAAGAAAATCCCTGCTTCAGTTTCCTGGGTCCAACTCAGAGAGAAGTCTCCCCCCTTTCGAGGGTTAATCGCTCCACTGTTTATAATGCTCTCTGCATTATGAAGTCCTCGACAGTGAACCCCATGGGCAATCACTACCAAAGTGTCTGCTCACACAGTCAGTACACTTGTCTCCCGTACTAAGTCACCCCAACCACCCCTCCCCTCCCTCCTCCTCCTCCCCTTCCTCCCCCCCCCTTCCCTCCTCCCCCCCCACCTTTCCCTCCCAACTCCAGTCCCGTCCCGACCCCCTGGGAAACTGAAGGGAGCGATAATCAACTGCCACGGATACAAATAATATCATACACAAGAAAGGGCAGATGCTGGTTGACAATAAGTGAACACACGGTGCTGGAGAAACATCACCCATCACCCATTCCTTCTCTCCAGAGATGCTGCCTGCCCACTGAGTTAAAGAGTGCCCACGGTAGACTCACGAGTCACTAAGGTAAACTCACAGGCCACTACGTTATTACAACGAGTTTAAATGTTTCAATTTTTAACTAGAACAGTAAATTTGACTCGTGGAAAACCTCAAACATGTTTGAATTTTTTCAAGAGTTAACAAGTTTCACAGGTACCTGCCGTTAGCAGCACGAGTCACTAAGTTGCGCGCGCGAGTTCTGACATTCCCGCTACGTTAATTGTACGTGATTACCGCGAGTGAAAACTCGGGGTCACTCGTCGGTCGACTCGCACTGTGAGACAGGTGTAAGGAGTATGCATGTTCTCCTTGTGACCGCGTTGGTTTTAGTTTAGTTTAGTTTACAGATACTGTGTGGCAATAGGCCCTTCAGGCAACTGAGTCCACACCAACCGGCGATCCCCGCACACTAACACTATCCGACACACACCAGGGACAATGTAAGTAAGTAAGTAAGTAAGTTTATTGGCCAAGTATTCACATACAAGGAATTTGCCTTGGTGCTCCGCCTACAGTGACAGTTACGAATGACTCAGAAAACAGTAAACATTAATAATAATAAAACATTAATGATAAAACACCATTGATTAAACATGTGAACCAACAAAATACCAGATCAAAGGGAGGCTATAGATTTTTGGCTGTTGAGTAGAGCAACTACTCGTGGATAAAAACTGTTTTTATGTCTGGCTGTGGCAGCTTTGACAGTGAAGTCGCCTTCCAGAGGGAAGTGGTTCAAAGAGTTTGTGGCCAGGGTGAGAGGGGTCAGAGATCATCTTGCCTCCTTGCTTCCTGGCCCTTGCAGTGTACAGTTCATCAATGGAGGGAAGGTTGCAGCCAATAACCTTCTCAGCTTATCGGACGATTCGCTGCAGCCTCCAGATGTCGTGCTTGGTGGCTGAGCCAAACTAGAGCATGATGGAGAAGGTGAGAACAGACTCTACGATGGCCGTGTAGAATTGGACCATCATTGCCTGTGGCAGATTGTGTTTCCTCAGCTGCCGCAGGAAGTACATCCTCTGTTGTGCATTTTTTGACTGTGGAGTCGATGGTCGCCCCCCACTTAAGGTCCTTGGAGATGATGGTTCCCAGGAACTTAAAAGACTCCACAGATGTGACTATGGTGTTGTTCATGGTGAGTGGGGTGAGGGGAGGGGGAGCTCTCCTAAAGTCTACAATCAATTCCACTGTCTTAAGAGTATTGAATTCTAGGTTGTTGCTATGGCACCAGGACAGCAGCTGTGACACTTCCTGTCTGTAGGCAGATTCCTCCCCATCCTGGATCAGTCCAATCAGGGTACACAAAAAGCTGGAGAAACTCAGCGGGTGCAGCAGCATCTAAGGAGCATCTCAGTCTGAAGAAGGGTCTCGCCCCGAAACGTCGCCTATCTCCTTCGCTCCTTAGATGCTGCTGCACCCGCTGAGTTTCTCCAGCTTTTTGTGTACCCTCGATTCTCCAGCATCTGCAGTTCGTTCTTTAAAACTCAGTCCAATCAGGGTTGTGTCGTCCGCAAACTTGAGAAGCTTGACAGAGGTGTATGTGGAGGTGCAGTCATTGGTATAGAGAGAGGAGAGGAGAGGAGAGAGTACGCAGCCTTGCGGTGCTCCTATGCTGAGCGTTTGCTGATTCGAGATGTGCTTTCCCAGCCTCACATGCTGCTTCCTGTCTGTCTGCAATCCTGTCTACAATTATACCGCCAATTAGCCTATAAACCAGTCCATCTTTGTAGAGTGGGAGGAAAACAGTGAAAATCCATGCAGGTCACGGGGAGAATGTACAAATTCTGTACAGACAGGCACCCGTAGACAGGATCAAACTCAGGTCTCTGGTGCTGTGAGGAAACAACTCTACTGCTGTGCCACTGTGTCGCCGTTTCTCCTGGTGCTCTGGCTTCTTCCAATATTCCAAAGACGTGCAGGTTTGTAGGTTAATTGGCTTCTGTAAATTGTCCCCAGTGTGTAGGATAGAACTAGTGCATGGTTGATTCCTGTCTGGTGTGGTCTCAATGGACCAAAGGCCTGTTTCCACGTTGTCTTCTTCTTCTTCTTGCATATGGCGTGCACAGCCTAAAGTTGTAGGACAACTTGTTCTATTGATCTTACTTGATTGTGCATGCCGGGTTGATTACATTCGTCGAAACAGGGCGGACCATGTGAAGGTTGCAATCTCCCACCCCTTTCCACGCTGTCACTAAATTAAACTAAAGCGAAACTAAATACCTGCTTCCCTGCTGTGCTGTCTCAACTTTCACTATATCTATTTCCTTTGTACTTAGCTAATTTCCTTTTGAAATAATATGTTATTTAGACATGAACATACAAGGACTGAGCAATTTAACCCTGTGCCACTATTCAATAAAATGTGCAACTCTCCTTAAAACTAGAGCAAGAACTATTAGATAAAACCTCCCTCATACTTTTGTCAGAGAATATAAAGTTGAATTATTGAGCAACAGAAAGATTTCAACAGCTTGACCAAGAAGAAACTGGAACACAACATTCTAACCAGCTGTTCATATCAATGCCAACTACTTTAAGGAATTGTTTAGCACTACACATATGCAGCAGGGAAAACAAACCATTTGGCCCAACTACCAAATACTGATGTTGCTAATAATGATGTTGTCTGAATGATGTTCTCCAATAACGATGTTGTCTGAAGAATGGTCTCAACACAAAATGCCGCCAATTCCTTCTCTCCATAGTTGCTGCCTCACCTGCAGAGTTTCTCTAGCATTTTGTGTCTAGAAAATGCTGATGTACATCCTCAATGAGCATGAGAATTAAGCAACAAACAAAGTGCTGGAGTAACTCAGCAGGTCAGGCAGCATTTCTGGAGATCATGGTTAGGCAACGTCTTGGGTCGGGGCCCTGAATTGAATGTTTTCAACCCTTCCATTCCTCAAAGTAGTTCAACTTTACAATTTACAACAAAACAGATTAATCAAATGCCTCAATTTAATACTTCATTGACCTTATGTCTTCTGCAGATGCCATCAATGCTCCTCGAAATATACCAGATAATCATAATAATAATAATAATAATAATAATAATAATAATAATAATACACTTTATTGTCATTGTAAATATACCAGGTTGCAATGGTACTTTCAAATTACATAAACTCTATGATTTTCAGAACCCCAAATGAGTTGAGAGTCACTGTGCATGAACATTCCCACAAAGGTCGGTGGGAGCCAAAGGGACTTTCTCAGATTGTTTGACTAAATGGCCTCCTTCTTGCTGCAGTTCACCCATCCCTGACTGCCATAGTTATAACAACACGGATGTTGGTATCCCCCGTTCATTCTCCTCACTGCCCAAGGCGTGTATGTAACCTGCTGCCCAACCAGTCTTTAGATTTTACTTTAGACTTTAGCGATACAGCATGGAAACAAGGCCTTCGGCCCACTGAGTCTGCGCCGAGCGGTGATCATCCCGCACACTAACACTATCCTACATGCTAGGGCTTTACAGGAACCAATTAACCTTCAAACCTGCACATCTTTGGAGTGTTGGACGAAACTGAAGCACCGGAGAAAACCCATGCAGTCACGAGGAGAATGTACAAACTTAATACAGATAGCACCTGTAGTCAGGATCGAACCTGGTGCTGTAAGTCAGCAACTCTGTGCCACTGTGCTGACCTTGACTGGCCAACCAAGCTGTGCTGCCTATATGTAGTATATACTACTGTATACCCAGGCTTATAGTCACATAGATTTTGGCCATCAGCTTCTACGCAAGTAGTTCTGCCTTTAAAAAAATTGATGAACCCAGCTTCTTCAGAAAACCCTTCCCCGTACGTTATAAATTGTCCTGCAAGCAGAACCAGTGGTTGATCAGGTATGGTATTATTTCCCCTGCAGGATTTTTCCTCTGAACCCAACAGGATTAGTTAGTACCTCCCCATCAGGTAGACCAAAATACAATTTTTTGAAAGACATGTAACTAATTTGAGTCTGGATCAATCAATACTATCTGATCTCACCATCTCCCAAAGGAGTCGGTTCCGTAGATTGACTCTTCACTCAATGTCTCAATTTTCAACGTAACAAATGTATCAAGGCATTTGGCAAATTGGAACCACTGCCTTTTTCTTGACAAATGGCCTTGTCACAAAATCCATCTTGTTTGGTAAGAGTGTAATTTTCTGAAAGGATAGTCCTTTTATTAACACATACCAAATAACTTCCTGTTAATCCAGCCCAAGAGTCCGAATGGACAACATTGGAGTGAGACATATTCATGCATTTTTAAAATTCAGAATAAAACATATTTACAAAACAAAAACTGTGCAAATATTATTCATACATTAGGGGCGGCACGGTGGCGCAGCAGTAGAGTTGCTGCCTTACAGTGCTTGCAGTGCCGGAGACCCAAGGTTTGATCCCAATTACGGGTGCTGTCTGTACGGAGTTTGTACGCTCTCCCCGTGACCTGTGTAGGATTTCTATGAGATCGTTTGTTTCCTCCCACACCCCAAAGACGTACAGGCATATAGCTAAATTGACTTGGTAAATGTAAAAATTGTCCCTGGGGTGTGTAGGTTAGTGTTAATATCAGGGGATCGCTGTCGGCGCAGACCCAATGAGCCAAGGGGCGTGTTACCGCATTGTATCACGAAACTAAACTAAACATTTTCAGTTGTTCAATGCATTCGCAGTCCATTCAATGGTGCCATATTCAGTCGTGTTTGTACCTATCGCTACTCAAAACACCCTTGTCACTCAGATGGTGATATCCCTTCCCTTGTTTAATGAGTGTGTTCACATCAGACTCTGTCCCTTAATATCCAGCATTGGAAGGACTCTCAGGTCCATTCCCACAGAGCCGTGGCTTTGGCTCCACCAAGCATCAGTGTGTCCCTCAACACATACTAATGCAGTCTGGAATGGGGGGAGAGACACTTGAAAATCTCAAAGCGACCATTGAGAACTGCAGTTGAAAGCAATACTGTACAGCTGTTTAACATGACTTTGAAATGCCTCATTTCTGCAATGATCACGAAAAATGAAAACCTTAAAAATGTCTAAGGAATTGAAATGATTAAACTTTGCAAATTATTTCTTAAAGCAGTTCACTTGCAAAGCATGTACACAGATCTATTTGCATGGTGAATGTAAATAGAAAGAATAATCTTGCATGGTATATAAGAGGTGATGAATTTGCAACACCCCATTCATGACTCATCAGTTACCATTTTGTACTGTTGTAAGATGCTTATAGTTTGCAACAAAACATTTCTTCAAATAGATAGAACCAATGGGTCCAAGTAAAGGGCCTGTCCCACTTTCCCGAGTTATTCACAAATTCTCCCGAGTTATTCACAAATTCTCCTGAGTTATTCACGAATTCTCCCGAGTTTTCAAACTCACAGAATGTTCGTAACGGGTCCGTAGGAGGCCGTAGGAGTCCATGGATATATCGTAGCGGCTCGTTATGCCAGCCGTAGGTACTCGGGGCTATTATTTTACTCGTGGACATTTTTCATTAGGCTGGAAAAAAACGTCCCGACTTACCTGATGCCCCGGGTACCTACAGTTGGCATAACGAGCCGCTACGATATATCCACGGACACCTACGGCCTCCTATGGACTCGTTATGAACATTCTGCGAGTTTGAAAACTCGGGAGAATTCGTGAATAACTCGGAAAACTGGGACAGGCCCTTAAGGATATCTGATGAGGAATGTTTTTCACACTCATTATGGACAATCTGATTGCAACTCCAGTAAGAACACCTGTGTTTTTCTAGTCTAGAGTGCCTTTTTGAAAGTTAGCAGTTCGTTTGAGACTTTGCTTAAAAAAACTTTTCAATATAAGGCAAAGCTGCTAAAGCAGCTGTGGTTGGGGGATGAACCAACAGAGCAGAGGATGGAAACAGGAATACTGGGGGTGAAAACGGTTGCAGTTGTAGAGGGCTTGTTGACAGCCAGCTTGTCAAAGAATAGGATGACAGTAGAAGTGAGATCGAATGAGCAGATACAAATGAGAGAATTTGTGCAAGATACGATGCGGGAAGGAATCTTATGAATCAGATAGCATAGGACTCGGGAGCTCAGTGCCCAAGTCATGAAAATGAGGAAAATGTTCACGTTCAATACAACTTACAAGTTGTCAGGGGGAAAGAAGGAGAAGTCCATTTGTCTAGTGCCTTTTGTACCTTTCTGTCCTGGGTCTTTTCCAATGCCAGTCCCAGGCTGCTTGCAAACTGGAGAAACAGCATTGTCTATTCCGCTTTGGTAACCTACAACCCAACAGGATGAACGTTAAATTCTACAATTTTATTTACCCTAACTAATAAACAACAAACCCCATTCCTTTTTTTCTCCTCTTTTCCCTGTGCACCAGCTGGATGCTCCCAACCATTTCTCCCATTATCCAACGTCCCTTTCCCCTTCTCCAATCCCCTTCTACTTAAATCTCTACTTTTGGCTTCACATTTTGTGCCTTTTCTTTCCTTATCTGACAGCCGTTTTTCATCCCTGGCCTATGACCACCCATCTGCCAAATAAACCCCCACACCTGTATCCACCTATCACTTGCCAGGCTTTGTCCAGCCCACACCTCTCCTTATGCTTTCTCCCCCCTACTCCAATCAGACTGATGAAGGGCCCCTGAATAACAGAAGATATGTTACAGTGAGACTTTGAGAGTGTCTGCTGCCATAAGGGGATAAGGTCTGCAAGGTGCCATGTACAATAGTACACTCCTGTGCACACAAAGGCTTTTCCTCCATTAGTCCCACCATTGTGGAGCTGTTGAAGGAAATCAGTTGGGCCAAGATCACACTGAGAAAGAATCAGAGGATCGAAGGTGTGATGGTAACTTGGTGGTGGGGGAATATTTGAGGGAGGAAGAGTTGGGATGGAGTGGAGAGCTAGGAGAGAGAGAGAGACTTGAGTTATAGTCACTCTATCGGATTTATGGAAGCGCACTATTAGCACCCTTTGTCCAAAACTACGCAAATAAGTTTAGTTTAGAGATACAGCACGGAAATAGGCCCTTCAGCCCACTGAGTCTGAGACCAACAATCACCAGTTTTATGTTGTTAAAGAAGGAACTGCAGATGCTGGAGAATCGAGGGTTACACAAAAAGCTGGAGAAACTCAGCGGGTGCAGCAGCATCAAAGGAGCGAAGGAGATAGGCGACGTTTCGGGTCGAGACCCTTCTTCAGACTGGTCAGGGATCAGGGAAACAAGAGATATGGATGGTGATGTGGAGAGATAAAGAACAATGAATGAAAGATATGCAAAAAAGTATCGATGATAAAGGGAACAAGCCATTGTAAGCTGTTTGTGGTGTGAAAATGAGAAGCTAGTGCGACTAGGGTGGGGGAGGGAGAGGGAATGCCAGGGCCCGAGGGCTGAGGGAGAGGTGGGAAGGGGAGGAGACAGCATGGGTTAACCGCTCGGTCCGCAAAAACCAACCCGACCTCCCGGTGGCTCAGCACCTCAACTCCCCCTCCCATTCCGAATCCGACCTCTCGGTCCTGGGCCTCCTCCACGGCCAGAGTGAGCAACACCGCAAGTTGGAGGAACAGCACCTCATATTCCGCTTGGGGGGTCTGCATCCTTTGGGCTTGAACATTGAATTTTCTCAATTCTGTTAACCCTTGCTGTCTCCTCCCCTTCCCACCTCTCCCTCAGCCCTCGGGCCCTAGCATTCCCTCTATCTCTATCTCCCTCCCCCACCCTAGTCGCACTAGCTTCTCATTTTCACACCACAAACAGCTTACAATGGCTTGTTCCCTTTATCATCGATACTTTTTTGCATATCTTTCATTCATTGTTCTTTACCTCTCCACATCACCGTCCATATCTCTCGTTTCCCTGATCCCTCACCAGTCTGAAGAAGGGTCTCGACCCGAAACGTCGCCTATCTCCTTCGCTCCTTAGATGCTGCTGCACCCGCTGAGTTTCTCCAGCTTTTTGTGTAACCATCACCAGTTTTATGTTGTCCCAGTTTTACATCCTACAATAAGGATAATTTACAAAAGCAAATTCTTCCAGGAATGTATTTCCTGTCCAGAATCTGCTGGTCAACCTCCGTCGAGTATCTCTTCTCTAGTTTATGTTTAGAGATACAGTATGGAAACAGGCCTTTCAACAGGCCGACAATCAATCACCTCTTCTATGTTATCCCACTTTCATATCCTGCACACTTGGGGCAATTTACAAAAAAACAGTTAACCTACAAACCTGCACATCTTTGGAATATGGGAGGAAACCGGAGCACCCAGAGAAAACCCACACAAACACAGAGAGAACGTACTGACAGCACCCATAGTCAGGATCGAACCAAGTCTCTGGCGCTGTGAGACAGCAACTCTACCACTGCACAACATGCAAGTAACCTAAGAGTTGTCAAGTATGCAATGAGTCAGATATCCTGAGAGGATAGATTCTAAGAGATTGTTTGACACACAGGATTGGTCAACTGATGGACTATAGGTAGACTTAAATTGTAGGAGAAAATCCGCGAGTCAGGCAGCATCTGTGGAGAAGAAGGATCGGTGACGTTTAAGGTCCGGACCCTTCTTCAGGCTGACTCGAAAAGACACCATTTTCTTCAGAGATGCTCCTGACCTGCTGAGTTTCTCTAGCATTTTGTATCTATCTTTGGTATAAACCAGCATCTGCTGTTCATTTTTATTAGACCTTTAGCTGATGCTTCCATATCTCACTATGTTTAAAGCAAATTTGCTTTAATCGCATCCTGGTCGGCTGCTTTAAAATTCAAACCCGCTCTCCAAAAATGAATGACACTGTCAGAGACTGGTGCTGTTCACAGATGTGAGACTTTACCAGTTGGGGTTTAATATGAAACAGGAATCATATGAATTAGTAATGCAGTCAGACAGTTATACAACTTCTCTACTTCTGCAGTTTTAAAATAATTTCACTGCTGTATAAATTAACTTAGATTCAGATTTTTTTGTTGCAAATTAACAATCTGTTTTTTTTCTACTCTTCAATGCCTGTAATCAATTTGCCAGTTCTTTTGCCCAGCAATCTCACCATGTCTCTTAAAAACAGATGTGCTCTCTGAATAAACAGCACTCATGGACTCTGATTGATGATCTTTGTGGGATGAATGATCCAGGATACAATCACCATTTCTGACAGAGCAGTTAATTCACTGATTCATCTGGACAAAGACACATTTCCTTTGCTGGGAATCCAAAAATAGGAAATCCCCTTGTCCAGACAGTCTTATGCCCATTAGCTAAGTATGCTTCGATTACAATTTCAGAGCAACCTACAGAGATCTGCTGACGCTTAGGCAGTACAATTACATTGTAATGAATTACACATGGAGAACAAGTGTCTGAAAGCACAGCTGCTGACAGTGCGTGAATAGACATGCGGCATGGAGGCGCAGCGGTAGAGTTGCTGCCTTACAGCTGCCTGATTGCGCCAGATACCCGGGTTCGATCGTGACTATGGGTGCTGTTTGTATGGAGTTTGTACATTCTCCCGGCGGCGTAGTCTTGATGGGCCAAATGGCCTCATTCTACTCCTGTTCCTTATGACCTCCCTGAGACCTGCGTGGGTTTTCTCCGAGATATTCGGCTTCCTGCCACACTCCCAGGACGTACAGGTTTGTAGGTTAATTGGCCTGGTATAAAAAAATGTAAAATTGTCCCCAGTGTGTGTAGGGTAGTGTTAATGTGCGGGTATCGCTGGTCGATGCGGAACCAGTTGGCCGAAGGGCCTGTTTCCGTGCAGCACCTCTAAACTAAACTAAACTAAAACATTGAGCCCAGTTACTGAAGAGTGAAGAATTGGTGAGGGAAAGTGCTTTGTAGTGGAAGAGCGAAGACTAGAAAAGACTTGAATATGGAAATTGCAAATGGAGCACCAGAGGGCTGGAAATTGGTGTTAACTGAGTCGGACTTTACACACAAAGAGCACATGGATGACAAATTATTTGGATCAAATTAAATATATGAAAAGTGAAGATTGGGAGGCCTGCCAGAAAAGCTTTGCAGTCTTCAACTCTGGTGATGACACACCAAACTCTTGCTGGGCGAAAAATGCATAGTGTTTCTTGATTAGTAAGGGTGTGCTGAGTTACTCCAGCACATTTGTGTCCTTTAGTGTATTATCCAGTAGTTTGTTGTTTTTACTATTCACATCTTGGAGGTATTGCGATGTGTAAGTTGTCACAGAATGTGATAAAAAGGCAAAATGTATCTACTTTATATTCGCATAAAACATGTAGTTTTAATTCATATACTTCCTATCCATTCCATCACAGCAAACCTATTCAGTTATCTGATCCTACAATGGACCATTTTCAGGGAGAAAGCAGGAGGCTGAGAGGGATGATTGAATGGCTGAGTAGATGCGATGGGCTGAATGGCCTAATTCTGCTCCTATCTCTTATTGTCTTAAGGATTTATAGTGGGGTGGGGCCATGCAATGTAATGGAAATAAGATGGTGCTCGAGAATAAGACGGTGAAATTGTTACAGCTCGGGAGGTGATGAGGGATGGAATGTGAGGTTTAAGATGGCTGCTTTGGTCTTTGCTGTTTTTCACGAGGTAACTGCTCTTCAGTCAAGATTGGATATTGGATTGCAGTAGGTCAATGCAGAAGCAATGGGACTTTGAGAGGCTGCATGATGGTAGAGTAGTCTTACTGTGCCAGAGACCTGGGTTCGATCCTAACTACGGGTGCTGACTACACGGAGTTTGTGCATTCTCCCCGTGACCTGCGTAGGTGCTCCAATTTCCTCCCACACTCCAAAGATGTACAGGTTCATACACTAATTGGCTTGGTAAAAATTGTACAAAATTGTCCCTAGTGTGTGTAGGATAGTGTTAGTCAGCCGTGATCATATTGAATGGCGGTGCTGCGTAGAAGGGCCAAATGGTCAGTGTGGACTTGGAGGGCTGAAGGGGCCTGTTTCTGCGCTGTATCTCTAAAGTATAAAGTCTAAATATGCCTCAAAATATTCAAAGGCTGTACTCAAAGGGAGAGAATTCAAAGGCCCTATTCAAAGGGAGAGAATTCTGAAGAATAATGACCCCGAGAAAAAATAATTTACTTGACCCCTGTTGCAAATAAGTAATCCCTTATTTTTAACCTTCTAGATTTTCCCAAAGAAGAAAATAACATCACCACACCCACCTTGTCAAAATCCCTCTGAATCTTGAATATTTTGCTTCAAACTCATTTATTCTCATTCAACAACCTACCCATTCCAGATATTAGTCTAAATCAGTTCCGAAGTTCTACATCCCATCACATTGCTTCCTAAATGTATTTTCTAAAAGAAGAATAACTTCAGTTTCTGCAATCCAACCATAAAGTTTCGCATCTTTTCCAGAACCTCAACATTCTCCCCGAAGTGCGGTGACGAGAATGGGACACAAAACGAAATGTGTGTCGCATCCTGCTCTCTCATTAAGTTTAAACCTTCACATTAAACTCTTGCACTTGTTACAATGGATATAAACTAACCTGTTACCAATACAAGGACGAGCAAGGTCCTTGGGGGACCATGCCATTAGATGATCTCAGACCCATGAACAATACTAATGGGCCTGTCCCACGTACGCGACTTTTTAGGCGACTACAAGAAACGATGAGGTCGCCACAATTTCGCTGCATGTTCGCCGGAAGTCGCTGGGGTATTGCCTGCATGGTGGTGAGTAGTTCCCGCATTCTCGTAACTAGTCGCCACTTCATTCTGGTCGCCGCTAACCTGAAAACCAGAATTTTGATGCCATGGAGAGTAGCGAGAATTCTCGTGGCGTAGGTGAAGTGGTAGTGGGTTGCCAGGAGGTCATAGGTTGTCATAGATTGTTGTAGGTTGTCGCTGGTGCTGACCGGTGAATTTCATTGGCTCATTTGGAAAAAAAAACAGTAGTTTTCAGAAATAACCGACTGGTAATGTTAACGTCCGCCGAACTTCACAGCCGTGTATCTCTGGCTTCTTAGAAGTTGTATCCATTCCTTCTCCCCACTCCGTCTCCCCCTTCTCCCCCCCTCTTTTAAAGTACACTATGCTTTCACCGTCTTAATTACAGCGCCAACCTTCCTGTTCATCGTGGTGTGTGTCTGTATTTCATTGGCTTTGCACCGTGTTCCACTCCGACAGTTGCCATTCCAGTTGCTGTTTTTTCAGTGACTTGCTACGACTTGACAGTTGCTGGCAATCGCCTGAAAAATCACCTAAGTGGGACAGGTCCATAAATGCACCACATTCACATTGACCAAAATAGTATGAATATGGAAATCCATCAATTAACCTGAAATGGCTTGCTCACTGTACTAGCTTTGAAATTAATTAACATTTTTGCTCTTGGTTACTTATTGTTAAATCGGGTCAACATCAAAGTAATAAATCGCTTTGAAGACAAATTTAAGGTAGTGTGTACTTTTTTTTGCTTTTTGTACTTTTAAGCTTCCAGATGTTAAGTGCTTTGCTAAGTGTGAAATTTTCATGGCAATCTTCAAAAAAGAACAAAGTCAGCGTCACTGAATAATGATAATGGTAATGGTCAGTCGCAGGGAAAGCTGTTAAGAGCCTATCTCACGCAGTTAAGTGGCTCTGCTTTTAGGCAGGTTTTCTCACACCTCGGTGGCTGCAGATTGAAACACGGGTGGAGACTGATGTCCTGACCTAGCTGTCACAATGATTAGATTTTCCTTAATACATCTTCAGCACACCAACATGATCTCCCCCTCTCATTCCGAATCTGACCTTTCTGTCCTGGGCCTCCTCCATGGCCAGAGTGAGCACCACCAGAAATTGGAGGAGCAGCACCTCATATTCCGCTTGGGCAGTTTGCACCCTAGTGGCATAAACATTGACTTCCCCAATTTCCGGTAGCCCTTGCTGTCTTCCCTTCTCAGCTCTCCCTCAGCCCTCAGGCTCCTCTTCTTCCTTTCTCCTTTCTTCTCCCCCCCCCCCCCCCCCCCCCCCCCCCCCCCCCCCCCCCCCCCCCCCCCCCCCCCCCCCCCCCCCCCCCCCCCCCCCCCCCCACCCTCCATCAGTCTGAAGAAGGGTTTCGGCCCGAAATGTTGCCTCTTTCCTTCGCTCCATAGATGCTGCTGCACCCGCTGAGTTTCTCCAGCACTTTTGTCTACCTTCGATATTCCAGCATCTGCAGTTCCTTCTTAAACTCTTCAGCTCATTTTTTGGGTACAACCTTATAAAATGGGCGGATGGGTTAAGAAGGAATTATATTTCATGTCCCTACTGGTTGTAGTTAATATTCAATCTTCAATCTCCTTAGTTATACTCGCTCCATTTTCCCTTTTAATAAACTTTGAGTGTTAAGTGCTGCACAGATTGCGTGAATGGAGCAAGTTTGAACGAACACGATACAGGTTGAAAGCAGAAATACTTGCAGGATTTGATAATCAAAAAATGGTAAATCACGAGTCAAGAGTATTCAATCGACACGTGCACCAGGACTAGAACAATGTAACTTTTGCTAGCTGCAGCTTCACAACACAACATGACAAATAAATGTCCAATAAATGATCATGTTTTCTTGGTGAACCAGACCAAGATAGTGCAAGTCAAAGTCTGTAGTGCAAGATTAGTAGGGCAAAGTCCATAGCAGTTCAGTGCTGAGGTACAGTCGATGTTAGGATTGTACAGGGTGGTTCAAAAGTCTGATTGGTAATGGAAAGAAGCTGCTCTTGAACCTCAGTGCAATGGTTATCAAGTTATTTGTTCCTTCTTCTCGATGGTAGCAGTGAGAAGAGAGTCTAGCCAGGGTGGTGTGGTAATGTTAGCTTTCTTCTTGAGCAGCACCTCCAGTACATGTTTAGGGTGGCACAGAGGCACAGTGTAGAGAAGCTGCCTCACAGCGCCAGACACCTGGGTTTCATCCTGACCATGGGTGCCGTCTGCATGGAGTTTGTACCTTCTCCTTGTGACCACATGGGTTTTCTACGGGTGCTCCGGTTTCCTCCCACACTCAAAAGATGAACAGGTTTATAGGTTAACTAGCTTTTCTAAATTGTGTCTTGTGTGTAGGATGGAACTAGTGTATGGGGTGATTGCTGATCAGCATAGACTCAGTGCACCCGACACCACCTTTGCCCAACTCGGCCTTTGGCTGCTGTGATAATAATCACTGATCAACAGTAATGATGCGTTTAAATAATAACGCTACACAGAGGAAAGTATCTTTGCCAAAACAGTGGAAATAATTCTTCATTCATAATAAATTGGAGCCCTGTCTCGGATAATATATGCAAAGTATGTGAAAGGACACCTTTTTTGAATCCGTGGTGAAGATAGTGAGTCCTGTCCCAAGGAGCAATAATTAAACGGGTGACGGGTTAACGTCGATAGATATGAAGGGTGTTGAGATTACAATTACATTGGCTGTGAAATTATTAAATAGCAGAGAAGGCTTTAAGGAATAGAGAGGCCTGCTACTCTTAATTTCTATGCATTCATTATCTGTTGAGAAGAAGTTGCCCCTTTTTGATTCAATTCAGCAGAATTTTGCGTTATCATTTCCAGTGAATCAACTGTTGAAATTCAGTCTTGGCATCATAATTCTTTGATATTTTTCTGGTATCTCTCTCACAGGGAATAAATAATTAACATTGCCTCCTCTGATTTGATCTCCTGCCTGTCAGTCATCTACATCATGTTAGCTAACAGAAGGAAAGTTTCACAGTCATAACACCGCAGAGGATTGTGTCGAAATTGAATTGAATTAAGAGAGCAATGTAGAATTGCACTTACATAATGTACACCATGTACTTCCACTATCTTCCTATTTCCCAATATCAGATTTGTTACATGATGTCAGCAAATAAACTCCATCACATACATTCCAAGACTCTATCCATATCTTGAATCATAATTCTATTTTCTCCTTTACTCACCCCTCAAAATTTGGCTGAACTGAAAATTGTCTTCTAAGTCTACAACACATCAGTCACTGAATAAGATTATGGAATGTAGAATATCACATCATTGAAAGCACAGCAGAGGAGCAGGTCCTTCAGCCCACGATGTATGTGCCAACCATGATGCTAATCTAAGAAAATCCCATCTGCCAACACACTTTAAACTTTATCCCTCTAACCTGAAAGCCATGCCTTCAAGTATTTGACATCTCCATCCTAGGGAAAAATGTTCTATCTTATCTATGCCAGTCACCATTTTATATACAAATTATTTCTGAAGAAGATTCTCGACCCGAAAAGTCACCCTTTCCTTCCCTCCAGAGATGCTGCCTGTCCCGCTGAGTTACTCCAGTTTTTTGTGTCTATCTTCGGTTTAAACCAGCATCTGCAGTTCCTTCTTGCACAAATAATTTCAGGTTCTCTGACCTTCACAAATTTACACCTCTTAGGTAGGTTGCAATCTATTATACATACTTAGGCTCAGGTAAACTCCTTATTCCTATGCAATGTACACTTACCTTTTTAAAATTTTAATACTGAGTTCACGTGGCCACCTGAATATTTACCATATTTGAACATTTCCTTTTATAATACTTGTAGTTAGGAATGGAACACCCTGATTTCATGAATAATGAACTGCATCTCATCCTGTGTAGCTTGAAGTAGCTTTGGAGAATATTTTGCATGATAAAGTAGTTTCGTCATGGAACACAGACATAAATGTCAACGTTGCTGACACTCCTTGCCCACATTCAACCGGACATTTGTATGTGACTTAGCTAGCTTGGTGAGAAGATTGATTAACTCTGCTATATAGATGCTATGAAAATGGCAATGGGCACTGCTCTTCATCAATTGATCAGTTCAATGTCATCTCCTAATCATCACGAGTTGCTGAGTCTTGTTTGCTGTGGGTGCGCCAAGTCATTGTTGTTCACTCACTCAGGGCTGTCTTCATTAGATTCCATCCCATTTTAGCCTCGTTACTCCTCCCTAAGATGGAACAGATCGAGACCTGCCGGAGATTGGCTTGTACCTGGCTCAATGTGCAATAAAAACTGTAATATCTGCATGTATATCCTGGAACATTTCTGTAAACTTCCCCAGCAGGAATATCTGAGCATCATTTTGAAGCCTCCAACCACAACCTTTTCCAACCTGGTTCAATTCTCTGAGTTATTTGAGGGCGGCACAGTGGCGCAGCGGTAGAGTTGCTGCCTTACAGCACCAGAGACCCAGGTTTGATCCTGACTACGGGTGGTGTCTGCAGGTAGTTTGTATGTTCTCTCTGTCACCACATGGGTTTACTCCGGGTGCTCCGGTTTCCTCCCACACTCCAAAGTTGTATAGGTTTGTGGGTTAATTGGCTTCAGTGAAAATTAAAGTAAAAATAAAAGTAAAAGTAAAAGTTTTAAAAGTTTAAAAAAAGTTAAAGTATAAATGAATAATAAACAAATGTAAATTGTCCCTAGTGTTTAGGATAGTGCTAGTGTACGGTGATCGCTGGTCGGCACGGACTCGGTGGGCCGAAAGGCCTGTTTCCACATTGCATCTCTAAACTAAACAAAGATAAACTATATTGGGCATGGAGCCAGCCACTCAGATCCAAATAATAACACAACTCTGTTAACCAGGAAATGGATTAGACTGAGGGAAAAGAACAAACGGATTTATACTCACTGTTGAAACGGGTGACAGCTGGGAACATCAAATGCGTATGAACTATTGTAATAAAGCAGCATCATTTCACAAATTGAATCTGATAATTATAATTCATTGTGCTGCAATCATAATCAAATATTCAACAAACAGATTTTGCTCTGAATTGCTGTTGCGATTTTGAACACTAACATCTGCTGAATGGAGTTAGTCGTCATACAACAACTGCAGTTAAACCTTGGCACTAATATTGTGCAATGGGACATGAGAAAATCTACAGATTTTGTTCAGCAAGAATAAATTCAGATTAGGTCACTGAAGCTCACACTGAATATTACAATTCCCTTGAGTGACAACTCAAAAAAAGGAAAACAAAAACTTTGCTATAGACGAGCACTTGAAGGCACAGAGGTCCAGTTTAGTTAAGTGTATTGTCACTTGTACCGAGGTCCAGTGAAATGCTGTTATTGTGTGCTCTCCAGTCAACATGATTACAATCGATTAATGTACAGTGTATAGATACATGATAAGGGAATAACGTTTAATGCAAGGTAAAGCCAGCAAAGTCCAATCAAGGATAATCCGAGGGTCATCAAAGAGGTAGATTGGACCATATGTTGGTCAATGGCATTATGAGGTACTTGACAGTCAATTTGGACATGGTGGACCAAAGAGCCTGTTTCTGTGCTATATAGCTATGGCCCAAAATTATCATCAAGCAGCATAGTATGGGAAAGAAATATTGGCCAGGGTGGCACAGTGGTGCAGTGGTAGAGATGCACCACAGACCCAGGTTCAACCCTGATCTCAGGTGCTGTCTATACAGAGTTTGTACATTCCCCCTGTGACTGTGTGGGTTTTCTCCGAGTGCTCCGGTTTCCTCCCACAATCCAAAGACGTACAGGTTTGTAGGTTAATTGGTTTCAATAAGTTATAAAATTGTCTCTAGTGTGTAGGTTAATGTATGGGGTGATCGTTGGTCGGTACGGACTAGATGGGCCAAAGGGCCTGTTTCTGTGGTGTATCTCTGAATTCTAAAGTCTAAAGAAAGCTCATCCTAGTGGAATATTCCACAGTCATTAACCCTTCCATGATCTACATACTTGAAACCTACCTGGATTACGTTCATAAGTTCATAAGTCATAGGAGCAGAATGCGGCCATTTGGCCCATCTTGTCTGCTCCGCCATTCAATCACGGCTGACCTATCTTTTCCTCTCTACCCCATTCTCCAGCCTTCTCCCCATAACCTTTGACACCCTTACTAATCAAGAACCTGTCAATCTCTGCTTTAAAAATAGCAAATGACTTGACCTCCACAGCCGTCTGTGGCAATGAATTTCACAGATTCACCACCCTGACTAAAGAGATTCTTCCTCAACTCCTTCCTAAAGGTATGATCCCTCGGTGTTTGCCAACTTTGTAAATCCTCCAGCAACCCCCTTGCCCCCAAACATGCTAAAATGTGATTGCTTCTCGTTATTTTCTTGACAGTTTCCAAATTTTAGACATTTGAAATTCTGGCAAGTTTTCAATTGTAACCTTTTCCCCATTCCCTTGAAATTTATTTTCTCATTTTCTGTGCCATGTATTTATTTCAATAATGCAAATTCCCTTAAAAATGATAGACTATGTGCTGAAATTTCAGGGTTAATTGTGGTCTCAGATTGAGAGAATTATAAACTAAACTAAACTAGAATAGTTTTTCCTGTTAACAAATGATGGGCAAAGACAGGTGTAAGAATAGTCTGAAATAGAATATGATTATTGTGTTGATTGAGTGTAATCAAAATTCGAAATGCCAGTAGATTGTGCAATATTTTATATAGAACTTCAGCCCATTGCACCATATTTCACCCAGGTACTTATGCACAGAGTTACCTGTTCCCGATTGATAATTACCAGTACCTGCAATGCCTGGCATACAGTTGAAGCCTGCGACAGTATGTTTCTCTGCTGCCACAATACTTTAAGTTCAATACATAATACATTGTTGAAATTCAATTCCAGCAGGGCAGTAAATGCCAGTATGGCTTTGATGAATTGCTGGCCATGGAAACGTGTACGTGTCATGCCCTGACAATCCTATTTCTCTTGTGGCTCTGGGACAACCCAGTTGCAGTCACCAATCACACTCATAATGATACATGTGGCGGCATGGTGGCGCAGCGGGAGAGTTGCTGCCTTACAGCACCAGAGACCCTGGTTCGATCCGGACTACGGATGCTGTATGTACAAAGTTTGTACGCTCTCCCCATAACCTGCATGGGTTTTCTCCGGGTGCTCCGGTTTCCTCCCACACTCCAAAGTGCAGGTTAATTAGCTTCAGAAAATTGTAGGTTAATTAGTTTCAGAAAAAATTGGCCCTTGTGTGTGTAGGATAGTGTAATGTATGGGTTCACTGGTTGGTGTGCTCGGTTGGCTGAAGAGCCTGTTTCTGCATAGTATCTTCAAATTAAATTACGTTTATTCAGGGATGTTTCAGACAGGTACCAAATAAAATCAGTAACCATTCCCTCGGATGTGGAAGAAAACAGCGTTGTGGAAGAAAATATTAAAATCCTTTCTTACTTAATTTGATCGGAATTGAACAAGGTAACGACAGGGTGTTTGGATGTAACAATTGGCATTTCTCATTGACCAGGTGCAGAAGAGGATTGTGAGCATGGGCAACACAAGCTTTTGACGTATTATCTCTTGTCTGGGAATGGTGAATGGGAAAGATAGGACAGAGATAAGGAAGCTTGTTTTCCCCTGTGGGAAGTTACGGTAGACTACCTGTGCCACCTACCGCTAGTAGCATAGAAATGTTACTGTAAATGGGAGGCTTTTGATTGGCTTGGAGAGGGGATGGTGGCGTGGTCTGCCTAAAAGGTGATGTACAATAATGTCAAGATGCCCTTGTATCATGTTTGACTTGTATTAACCATCTGTTATTGAATAAGTTTAACATTGATAAAAAGTATGTTATGACTAATGAAATAATTGGTACCCATGTAGTAGATAGTATATTTTCGTATATAGTTGTATCTAACAAAAAAAACAAAAGTTGTTCACTGCACAGTGTAACTGTTGGCTAATTCTGCTGAGAAGTCAGAGAACTGGTGAGCAGTTAACAGCCACCATCTCTCCATGATATCATGCAATAAAGTCTCTTGAAGCAAACTTGCAGTCTCCGTTTTTAATTCTCCTTTAATTTCCCTCTAAATGAATTTCTTCTGCAGAATTTTGCATAGTCGGCAGGATCCCAATTGTAACGGGATTTGAACAAATATGTGGGAAATAAAAGTGGGAAATAATAAAACATTCCTAACCGAAAGGGGGACAGGAGGGTTTTCCAGAGAAGGTAGAGCCCTGTGCAATCTGGCTAGCTGGCTGGTGACTCACATTGAGCCAAGAGGCCTGTGGGGTGAGGCATAATTGCGGAGAAGATAAATTTACTCACGCTGAGAGGAGAAGATAAATTGAAGCAGGCACCCTAAAGTGCGCTATGGAAATTGAAAGGCTATAGACTTCGAGGCTCTGTGCAAACTGGGAGCGGTCTTTCACTGCACTGCAGATGGTATGTTAATGGCACCACCTGAAATGTGGACCAATCAATTGCTAAATTTAATTAACGAGGAAGAACAAGGGCAAAATGCGCCCATCCGTACTGTTGGCAATTGAGTAGCAATCCGTACAGTCAATAGGTCAGCCGACTTCATTGTACTCTACATAGAGTACAGGATCAAAAAGGCCAGTATTTACATTATCTTGTCCAAACCAGTCGCGAACATAAGCGAACGCATTGCATGGCATTATATATGCTCCTCCCTAGTCCCAGGGAAAATTCTCCCCCCAGTTGAATAAAATCGATCAATTAACAGAGACCACTTATTTGTTTTTTGGGAGCCCCAGGATTAGGAATATTGGTCTACCTCCCTCAAAACCAAAGGGATCAATTTGAAATGGGAGAAACTACTGAGTCACACTTGACCATAGCTACTAGACCTCCAGCAGCAGCGAAGGAAATAGGAGAAATGATAAAAAGGCTGAAGGACAAACAGTCAATTCATGTTTTAAAGTTGCCAATGGCAAAAGGAGAGGTCCAGATTAACTTTTTCAATTACTTTTTTGAAAGATCACATGGGTCAGAGAGAAATGGGATACTATTTTTGAAAAGCAACTGATGATCCACCAAGGTTACCAATGGCTCTGGTCCAAGTACCCTCTGAACTATGGGCGAAGCATAAAAATCATGCGGGGCGAGTGCGTTCAGCCCTGGAACATAAAGTGACTTTAAAAAAGGGTGCTGGCTTGCCTTATTTAAAACAGTATCGACTGACCCTGGAGGTGGAAGAAGGAATAGCTTTAGTTGTTATGTCTATATTACAACAAGGAGTATTAGTGAAAACACAAAATCTATTCAGCCAATCCTGAAAGTGGGAAAATAAAATGAATGGTGCTTTGTCCAGGACCTGCGAGCTATTAATAAAATAGTGATTCCTATCACTCCTTTAGTACCTGACACCGATATTATCCTGTCACCTTTATCGGCAGAAGCCAACACCTTTACAGAAGTTGGCCTATGTTCGGCCTATTTCTTCAAACCTCTGCATAAAGGCAGCCAGTTCCTGTTTGCTTCTAGCTACAAAGGTCAACAAAACACCTGGACTAGGTTACCCCAGGGGTAGACTGAAAACCCAGCTGTATCTGCAGCAGCAGTGAAAAACGACCTTGAGGAATGTAAATTATCAGAGATCCTGTATGCTGATGAACTTTTAGTAGCCTCTGTGACAGGTCTTGATTGTAAAGAAGACTCAATTACATAGCTGCAACATTTGTCAGGAAGAGGGCATAGGAAAAATGACAGTTCTGCTAGCCTAGAGTACAGTATCTGGGATTCCAGCAGCAGGAAGGCAGAAGGGTACCTGGAAAAGATAGAATAAATGCAGTGGAGAACGTCCCGGTCCCCAAGACGAAGAAAGACATTTTCTCCTTCTTAGGTATGGTGGGTAAAGGGCCAGTCCCACTTACGTGACCATTTGGCAACTGTCTTCGACCTTCAAGCTCATGGGCACTCACCTGAAAAACCTCGAGCTGGATCGACCGTCAGCGATGAAACCGTGAGCTGGATCAACTGACCGCACACACACACACACAAACACATTGCAAAGGCGGGGGCCAGGGAAAGCAAGGGAGTGCTGTCTGAAATTCCCACCCACGATGAACAGGAAGGTAAAAGATGGCTGCACAGTGTACGGTAAGTACTTTAGAGAGCGCCGGGGTAGGGGGGGGGAGAGAAGGGGGGAGAAGGGGAAGACGGGGAGAGAAGGGGAGAGAAGGGGAGAGAAGGGGAGAGAAGGGGAGAGAAGGGGAGAGAAGGTGGGAGAGAAGGCGGGAGAAGAGGGGGAGAAGAGGGGGAGAAGAGGGGGAGAAGAGGGGGAGAAGAGGGGGAGAAGAGGGGGAGAAGAGGGGGAGAAGAGGGGGAGAAGAGGGGGAGAAGAGGGGGAGAAGAGGGGGCGGGGAGAAGGGGGGGCGGGGAGAAAGAGTAGAGACACATTCAAGAAGCCAGACAACATAATAAAGTTTAGCGGGCATTTAATCTACCGGTCAGTTTTCCATGGTCCTGAAAACTCCAATGAGCCAATTAAAATGCCCAGTCAGCGAAGGAGATTGCCTACGGCTGCCCATGACTGCCATAACTGCATAGCGACCCCACTCCATGCACTACGAGTTCAAAAGAAGCATGTCGACTAATTTCTATTTGCAGAAAACTTTTCGACATGCTGAAAAATTTTCCTCGACCAAACTGAGGCTGCGAGTATGGTGAAACTTTCCTCGAGAATGAAGGAGAGTTCCAGTGACCTCATAGGACCACGTGTCGACCATGCAGCAAGTTTGAGTTGAGGGCAAACTCTTCTAAACTCACAGATTAGGTCGCCGCAGTGGGACAGCCCCTTTACTGTAGACAATGAGGGAACAGCCCCTTTACATGACAACATGGAACTAGATGCAGCATTGGCTTGCAGACTGAGCCCTCCAGAGTAAAATGGACTGCAGAAAGAGACCAGGCATTTGGAGATCTGGGGAATGCTATGGTTACTGCTCCAGCACTGGGATTGCCAATTTATAAAAAGCCATATCAACTCTGTGTAAATGAATCAAAGGCGTTTGCGACAGGGGTCCTGGCTCAAGAACATGGAGGGGAAAAAGACCAGTAGCTTACCACCTGTAGTAAATGGCATGCCAGCCTGCTTGCGAGCTGCAGTGGCAGCGGCTACGATGATAGAAACATCAATCTCCCTTGTTCTTGATCACCCATGTGTAGTGACTGTTCCTCATGTCATGATGTTATTAATGAACTTTGCAGCCACACAAAGTTTCACAGCCGCAAGAAGAACAGGATATGAAGTTATCCTTTTATCACATCCAAACCATCGCTCGCCTGCTGTAAACTCAGCTACCTTTGTACCACTGCCAGAGGAAGGATGTGACCATGATTGTCTATTGCTTGTCGAAGCCACTGCCACTCCATGGCTGGACTTACAGAGTCATCCGATTTATGATTCTGACACCAACCTAGCGATGACAGATTATTAGCAGGATATGCGGTGGTCACGTCACACCAAGTGTTGGAGGCATATGCTTTACCATCCGGAACATCTGCTCAGGCAGCTGAGCTGTATGCCCTGACTTGTGCCTGCATATTGGTAAAAGATAAATGTGCTAATATCTACATAGATTCTCGCTATGCATTTGGAGTTACACACGACTTTGGGCAGTTATGGGAAAATAGAGGATTCATCATATCAACAGGAAAGACTATTAAGCATGATAAACTGGTCTTAAATTTACTAGATGCTATCTAATTGCCACAGCATATTGCAGTTATTACATGCGAGGCCCATACATCATCGGATGATGATGTATCAAGGGGAAACAGATCAGCTGATTATGTAGTAAAACAAGTTGCCCTCAGCCAAATGCTACAAGTACAAGCGGTTAAAATTAAGTCTGCAGCACAAAGAAAGCTCACGGTTAGCATTGATGTAACCCAGTTACAGGATGCTCAGAGCCTAGCATTACTCCAGGAAAATAATTCCTGGAGCAAAGCAGGGCGTTATGTTCCACCCTGATGGTCGGGTAGTTTGTCCCAGGAGCCTATTTTTGTCCCTGTCTTGCCTAGCCCATGGACAGGCTCACATGTGAAAAGGGGGAGTGGCACACACATTGACCCAGCAATGGTATGCACCAGGTATATCAGTCATAATTGATTATGTTGAAAAAACATGGTGTGTCAAGAAAATAATAGAGGGAAGACACCTGCAAAATTTGATCACATACCACAACCTGAAATGCCTTTTGAGAATTTGCAAATTGATTTTGTACATACAATGGTTTGCAAAAGTTTTTATACCCCTTGAACTTTTCCATATTTTGTCACGTTACAACCACAAACTTAAATGTATTTTATTGGGATTTTATGTGATAGACCAACACAAAGTGGCACATAATTGTGAAGTGAAAGGAAAATGATACATGGTTTCCAAATGTTATTACAAATGAAAAACTGAAAAGTGTGGCGTGCAAAAGTATTCAGCCCCCCTGAGTCAATACTTTGTAGAACCACCTTTCGCTGCAATTACAGCTTCAAGTCTTTTGGGGTATGTCTCTACCAGCTTTGCACATCTAGAGACTGAAATTTTTGCCCATTCTTCTTTGCAAAGTAGCTCAAGCTCAGTCAGATTGGATGGAGAACGTCTGTGAACAGCAATTTTCAAGTCTTGCCAGAGATTCTCAATTGGATTTAAGTCTGGACTTTGACTGGGCCATTCTAACACATGAATAAGCTTTGATCTAAACTATTCCATTGTAGCTCTGGCTGTATGTTTAGGGTCGTTGTTCTGCTGGAAGGTGAACCTCCTCCCCAGTCTCAAGTCTTTTGCAGACTCTAACAGGTTTTCTTCCAAGATTGCCCTGTATTTGGCTCCATCCATCTTCCCATCAACTCTGACCAGCTTCCCTGTCCCTGCTGAAGAAAAGCATCCCCACAGCATGATGCTGCCACCACCATGTTTCACAGTGGGGATGGTGTGTTCAGGGTGATGTGCAGTGTTAGTTTTCCGCCACACATAGCATTTTGCATTTATGCCAAAAACTTCAATTTTGGTCTCATCAGACCAGAGCACCTTCCTCCACATGTTTGCCGTGTCCCCCACATGGCTTGTGGCAAACTGTAAACGGGACTTCTTATGGATTTGTTTCAACAATGGCTTTCTTCTTGCCACTCTTCCATAAAGGCCCGATTTGTGGAGTGCACGACTAATAGTTGTCCTGTGGACAGATTCTCCCACCTGAGCTGCGGATCTCTGCAGCTCCTCCAGTGTTACCATGGGCATCTTGGCTGCTTCTCTGATCAATGCTCTCCTTGCCCGGCCTGTTAGTTTAGGTGGACGGCCATGTCTTGGTAGGTTTGCAGTTGTGCCATACTCTTTCCATTTTCGGATGATGGATTGAACAGTGCTCCGTGAGATGTTCAAAGCTTGGGATATATTTTTATAACCTAACCCTGCTTTAACCTTCTCCACAACTTTATCCCTGACCTGTCTGGTGTGTTCCTTGGGCTTCATGATGCTGTTTTTTCACTAATGTTCTCTAACAAACCTCTGAGGCCTTCACAGAACAGCTGTATTTATACTGAGATTAGATTACACACAAGTGGACTCTATTTACTAATTAGGTGACTTCTGAAGGCAATTGGTTGCACTGGATTTTATTTAGGGGTAAAGGGGGGGCTGAATACTTTTGCACGCCACACTTTTAAGTTTTTTATTTGTAAAAAAAATTGAAAACCATGTATCATTTTCCTTCCACTTCACAATTATGCACCACTTTGTGTTGGTCTATCACATAAAATCCCAATGAAATACATTTACATTTGTGGTTGTAACGTGACAAAATGTGGAAAAGTTCAAGGGGTATGAAAACTTTTGCAAGCCACTGTATGCCCGCAGCAAAGTGTTTTAAGTACATTTTGGTGATAGTTGAAATTTTTCTCCTGATGGATGGTAGCACACCCCATAAGGAAGGATGATGCAAGGGCAGTAGTCAATATTTGAATGAAATAAATAATACCTATATTTAGGATACCCATGGGAATAAACTGTGATAGAGGAACTAATTTTCCCAGTAAATTAGTTCAGAACCTGTTGAAGGCTCTTTGGTTCATGTGGAAATTACACATACCATATCAATCACAGTCCTCAGGGATGATAGAAAGAGTAAATAGGGAAATAAAGGCTACTTTGGCCAAAGTGTGGCCAGACGCCATGCCCATAGTGATGTGTGCCCTCAGAAATCAGAAAAATAGAAACAAGGGCCTCATATCTCACGAGATATTGATGGGGTGACCTATGACAACAGAAACCCGACCCCCGATGAGAAGGTCGCCCTGATATGGAACGATGAAAAATCCTTAAGATATGCTCAAGCCATGTGTGAAACAGTTGGTAAAATCTATAAAAAAGTAAAGCAGGCACAGGACTCTCCGGCAAAAGGAAATACAGTTTGCACCCGTTTAAACCAGGAGATCAGGTTTATGTGTGAGCAATAAACAAAGATCCTTTCTCTCCTGGATGGAAATAACCATATTTGGTGCTGCTAACAACAAGAACAGCAGTAAAACTAAAAGAAAAACCTGATTGGAGTCAATTGCATCACTCAGACGGAACCCTTGAGGAGAAGGAAACACAAGAACCGTAAAACTTTCTAGTGATAAGATGATGATAAAAAATGTCAAAATGTAGACATATTCCTTATTAACTATATTTGTAGTATTAAATACATGGATATACTAACATTATATGGGAAGATGGAGGACAAGAGGGTGAAGTGAGCCATCTGGATCGTTACGAGAAACAGGATGAAGGTAGAAGTTGGAGTATGAAATTCAACAAACAACTTTCACACAGAACACACTGAACACACTGCTGAGAGAAACAAGCTTCCTTATCTGAGTGGGATGATTATGTTGTTGGGTTTGTGCCCATATCCCTACGCATGCTGAAAGAGGTATCCCTTTCCGAGCTCAAGGACTGGTTCCAACCAAATAATAATCGGACACGTGTGCCTCCATTTTTGCATCTAATTAATGAAACTATAATATGTATTGATCAAACGATCAACAAGGAGGGGACTGTGGAAGAAAATATTAAAATCCTTTCTTACTTAATTTGATTGGAATTGAACAAGGTAACGAAGGGGTGTTTGGATGTGACAATTGGCATCTCTCGTTGACCAGGTGCAGAGGAGGATCGTGAGAATGGGCAACATAAGCTTTCGATGCATTACCTCTTGTCTGGGAATGGTGAATGTAGACGTGACAAAGATAGGACAGAGATAAGGAAGCTTGTTTTCCTCTGTGGGAAGTTACAGTGGACCCCCGTGCCCCCTACCGCTTGTAGCATGGAAATGTGGCAGTTAATGGGGGGCTTATGATTGGCTGGGAGAGGGGATGGTGACGTGGTCTGCCTAAAAGGTGAGCTAGAATAATGTCAAGATGCCCTTGTATTATGTTTGACGTGTATTAACCATCTGTTATTGTATAAGTTAACAGAGATAAAAAGTATGTTATGACTAATGAAATAATTGCTACCGATGTAGTAGATAGTATATTTTCGTATAGTTGTATCCAACAAAAAACAAAAGTTGTTTACTGCATGGTATAACTGTCGGCTAATTCTGCTGTGAAGTCAGAGAACAGTTAACAGCCGCCATCTGTCCATGATATCATGCAATAAAGTCTCTTGAAGCAAACTTGTGAAGTCTCCACTTTTCATTTTTCTTTAATTTCCCTCTAAATTAATTTATTTCACAAGCATACAGACGGTGATGAGGCTTAGGAGCAGGTTATCACATCTGGATACATCAGCAAAGGCTAGATGAGAAGATTTAGGTTTATTATTGTCATGTGTACAGAGGTACAGTGAAAAGCTATAATCTGCATGTTATCCAATCAAATCACATGATACTGTACAAAAATACAAACATGCCAAACTCAAGTAAAATATGTAGAGCGAAGGAGTGCAGGATATAGTTATCTGCATTGTTGCATAACAGTTCAAGAGACAAAGTCCAATACCCGCAATGAGGTTGAGGAGATGTAGAAACAAGAAACTGCAGATGCTGGTTTATACCAAAGATAGACACAAAGTGCAGAATAACTCAACGGGTCAGGCAGCATCTCTGGCGAAAATGGATGGGTGACATTTTGGCCCAAAATGTCACCCATCCTTTTTATCCAGAAAGGGAGAGGAGAATCAGACTGTAGCCTAGCTTGTGGCAGGATCATACAGAAGTCTGAAATCAGAGGGGAAGAAGCTGTTCTTGAGTATGCTTTCAAACTTCTGTATCTAATGCCCAACAGGAGAAGGAGGAATGACCGGCGAGGGAAAGGTATTTGATTATGCTAGCTGCTATCCTGAGGCAGCGTGAAGTATTGATGGAGCCAATATTCCTTGACTGCCATTGAGAATCAAAGAGAATTTATATCTAATACCGAATTCAATGCTATAAATTCCATCATACGCCATGAAAGAAGGTGTTTGACGCCAACTTTGTGCTCCACCATTTTCTGTAAACAATTGTGAAGGATAGATACTCAGTTAGATAGTAGAAAAGCAACTAATCAGTGAGAGAAAGGTGTAAACAAGGAACGGCAGATGCTGGTTTACAAAAAAAGACACAAGATGCTGGGATGAGTCAGTGGGTTAGGCAACATCTTTGTAAAGGCTCACAGGCACCAATGGTAAGTCGACGGTCCTGCGGTTCGGGGACAAACTCAGTCTCGAGCAAGACAGCCAGCACCATGATGTTAGGCCGTAGAACGACCGGAGATACGATCCAGAAAACAATCGCATCTCCGGCAAGTTAAGATATTGAAAAATAGTTTTCCCGGACTCCCTCCCCTACCCCCCACATAAAACAATGGTGTGGAGCATGCCACATGTCTTTAAGAGGTCACGGGGAACAGGGGTTGCGAAACTAGATGCAGAGTCTTGGATGCATCTCCAGCAGTGTGGAAATCATTGTCCATTTTTAAAGGAGGAACTGCAGATGCAGTTTGAAGAAGAGTCTCGACCCAAAACGTCACCCATTCCTTTTCTCAAAAGATGCTGCCTCCAGCATTTTGTGATTATTGTCCATTGGTACTTCATATCATTGTTCAATATTCTTTCCTTTCCCTCATCCTCCAGGGTTACTTTATATGAAATATTGTTGTTTGTACTGGTATTATTTTAAAACACTTAGCCTTAAGAAAACTGACTCAGCAGTACATCAGTGATTCTTTTTGATTTTTGTGTCATAAATTTAAATAGCTGATTAAAAGTATTATTCCACCCCCAGAAAAATCTACATTCACCACAAGGCTATGTCCTTTCATGAATCAAAGGACAGACTTAAACATAAAAACAATATGAGCTAGACCAGCATATTCCGCTTTATCACTCCTTTCAGGGTTTCATAAATACTATGTCAGAGCTCAAGGCACAGTTCATTACCTATGCAGCAAATGTCAAACTTTGAGGGTCTAATCAAATGAAAGGCAAGGTATCAACATGAGCAAAAACAAAACACGAGAGGATGTTTCTGCTCTTAAATTCTTTTTGCAATAGGATGCCGAATGTCTTGGATGCACGGTAAGATAGGTCACATTCATACCCCTGAATCAGACAACTTTCGGTTCACGTGGGCCTCTGGGATTTCAAGTACTTTGTGCTGGCTCACTGCAGCTTGGTCCCGAGGACTTGTTTTTTTGCATGTTGTTTATACAAAGCACTAACGTAAGAGAATTTTTCAAAATAATATTTAAAAGCCATTACATTTTAAAGAAATGAAAACACAAAAAAAGCTTAATAAAATGTCAAAATTAAATAGTAAAAAATAGTAAAAAATAGACAAACTAGTCTTTATCATTCCAATTTCCAGTTTGGGAATGAGGATTCTAATCTAATGCCAAGTTCGTGGTCCATTGCCGCACCACATGAGCCCAGCAATGGAGCAGAGTGATAGATGCACTGGTGTCTATCCCTGATCTACAGTGGGATCATTTGAATCCTGGGTACCATTCACCAATGAACAATTGAACACCAGCCTTTCCACATCCAACAAATGTTCCAGTGTCTAGTTGATATTCAAATCTTTATCCGGCTCAGTCTTCCCCATCCTAACAATCTGACACCTTTCAGACGGTTCAGCAGTCCTTGACTGTTTGTGATGCTCCTTCAGAGCAAAATATTGTGGTATTTCAAACTCAGAACTTCAACATTTGATAAGAAAAACTCCTTCCTTTGCTGAAGCAAACATGAAGTCATACAATTTGCTAAAAATGTGCTCTCTACTCTTGAAAACATAATCTTTATCTTAATTGCATTATTTTGTGTCTTGTGGGTTTCAGAATAAAATGCTTATTTTATACTACTCACATTATTTCCCTTTGTACTGCAATATAATTTCACTATTAATTGTACTATTTTTGAAAAGGTTACAATTATTCACCCTTTTTATATCTAAGTTAAGGTCAGCTAATTTGTCTCCTGCTAGGAGGAAGATTGTGGATGTAATTTTGCTATTAATATTCAGATTTGTTGGCACAGTTGGGAGTCCAAGAGCTGCTTATTGTAGCTATAAGCTATATCCTGACTGCAAATGTAATCAGTGTGTGCATTTATCAAACAATAGGAGAAAGATTGTTGAAAACTTAAATGTATGATCATGACAAAACTATTAATTATGACGTTGAGCTTTATTTAACTTTTGGGATGACAAAGAGCAATGAGTGGGCAACGTAGGGGTCAGATCTTGCTCTTAGCTATTGGAAATATACATCAATGAGAATGCGGCACAGTGGCTCAGTGGGTAGAGCTGCTGTCAGCACCAGTTTTGCCGACCAGAGACCCAGGTTCGATCTTGACCTTGGGCGCGATCTGTGTGGAGTTTGCATGTTCTCCCTGTGACCACGTGGGTTTCCTCCAGGCACTCTGGTGTCCTCTGACATCCCAAGGACATGCGGGTCACAGGGAGAATGTACAAACTCTGTACAGGAAAGAACTCATAGTCAGGATCGAACCTGGGTCTCTGTCGCTGCAAGGCAGCAACTCTACCGCTGTGCCACCCTTAAAGTCTATCTCTAAATATATGAAGACAGAGCAGGAGAGAGTCATTCATGATTGTATTGAATGGTGGAACGGGTTGGAAAGCTGAGTGGCCTAGTCCTACTATATTTCTAGGTCTATTTTTTCCTAGCCCTGCCGAACATCAGCGCTGTGTCTCATCAATCCTGAAGAGAACAGAACAGATTAACTTAATACAACTGGACTTCACATTCTATTGTTTCCCCATCAGCAGTCAGATCATTTCTCACACGCCGCTGCATTTTCTTAATGGACAGCTCCGTGTCTCATTTAGTGCTGTGCCCATGGTCATAGATATTTTTCTTATTAAAGCTGCCTGACGTTACTATCAGGGCTTATAACCATGAATCAATATTACAAAAGTAAAGGTCAATGATCATCAGTTAGCAAGGAATTGTCAATGCCTTTTGAAGTGAAAAGCTTCATAATAATCAGACACATGTCACAGTATAGCTCACTGAATCTCAGCTGCTGATATTTCAATTTTGTATTGTAATTTCCAATCTTGCATCCCCATGCAAAATGAAGAACAATAAGGAAGCCGTCACACAAATATGTAAATCATTAACAATAAAGGTTGCTCATTATTTTTTACTAGAACTATCAAATAAACACAATTTACAATACTCATCAAGAAGCCATACACAATTAGCAGCAACAGGAATGTGAAAGGCTGCAGGTTCTTGCAATTTGCATCGTGTTTGTAAAATAAAAGGCAGAAATTAAGAATAATTCCAATTTAGGTGGTGTTCACTGGTGTTGAAAGGTGGACAGCAGGGAACATATTTACTAATTACATCAGGGTCTGGTTCGGCAACTCAAACCCCCAGGAACGAAGAAGATTGCAAAAATTGGAGAGCACTGCCCAGTCCATCATGGGTATTGACTTTCCCACCACCGAAGGGTTCTGCAAGAACCGCTGCCTCAAAAAGGCAGCCAGCAACGTCAGAGACCTACACCACCCTGGACACACTCTCATTTCATTCTTGCCATTGGGAAGTAGGTATAGGAGCTTGAAAACTGTAATGCCCAGGTCCAGCAGCCCTCCAACCATTAGGCTATTCAACACTACAACCTCCAAATAAGTTTGAAGAAATATTGCTCAAAAATCTTCACTTCATTTTCAACATTTCTTTACAAACCGTCTGAATCTCAGATATAATCAGAAACTTTGACTGCAGATAAAAAGGAGGGACTTACCAGAGCATGAGAAGGCTTCTGCATCTGAATTGCTTAAATTCAAGGAAGCTGCAGTTGTGCGATGGACCAATGACATCAAACAGGTCGACCTCAACAGGAAGCCTTGGATGAAGCATCGAGGACGAAGTGAAGTCTTGAGCAGAAACAGGGAGCTCTGGTTGAATAACAGAGCACGAGAGCAGTGAATGCAGATGGCAGCAGAGAAGGAGTTGGAAGGGGTTGGAGAGTCCTGGATTGGCCCAATGATAAGTTTTAATATACTTTGCATAGTCTAAGAATCCCAATAGATTCAGGTTGCGCGGGTTTGGTGGGCTGAAAAGCATCTTTCCACACTGTATCTTTAAACTAAATTAAACTACCAGTGGAGGCATGAACTGTAACATTAAAGAGGCGTCTGGGCAGGTACTTGTATGAGCCTGGCAAATAAGGGCGAGATTAGTAGAAATGATCCTGGTAGTCAGCATTAACACAGTGGGCTGAAGGGGCTGTTTCTATACTTACAATTCTATAACAATATCAGCCTCAGTTCCAAGGGAAACAATCAGCCTCCCCAGTATCTACACTTAACTGCAACGTTCCATTCCAGGTATCATCCACACGCAAGCTTAATGTTTTCTCATCTTCAATGTCCCCTCTCCAGTGTAATTCTACCCTTCCTGTGGTGTAGTGACCAAAACTGCTTATGTATCTCCATTTGTGGCCAAGTCATAGCTTGCTATTGATAGAAACAAAATGTTGGAATAACTCAACGGATCAGGCAGACCCTACTTCAGACAGTCAGGGGAGAGGGAAACTAGAGGTATGAAAAGGTACATAATAAATCAGAGTTGGCACTGATGACCAAGGAAAGGTGGAGCCCACAATGCACCAAGGGGATATCCACAATTTAATTATCAACTCTGGGGGCTGTGCCAACATGGATGGTCAAACATGCCAAACTCCTAGCACTTATCACCAGCAACATGGTAGCATGATGTCGCATCCATGCGATCTTGACATCTCAAAGGACTGGAGATGAATGACAAAATAGCCAACATGGCTACAAGAGTAATGCTGTTCCATAACACATTAATTTTTCAAGGTAATATATATTTGGCAAAGAAATGTACAACCAAAACATCAACTATAAATTTGGATTTTAAAAAAATGCAACGTTGATATTATCCTCATCGCGGGGGATACAAGATAACTAAATTTAGCTCACTTTTGTCAAGCAATCAGAATTATGTTAAACTTTAGACTTTATAGATACAGTGCAGAAACAGGCCCTTTGGCCCACTGTGTCCAAACCAACCAGCAACCCGTACACTGCGCTTCTGTGCAAACCTAATTATTGCGGTAACTTCATGCAAACCATTCCCTGCTTGTGGATCTTCACAGCTTGAATGATTGAGTTGACTGCTTCTTGGTTGCAGAGCAGCATGGTGGCACAGTGGTAGAGTTGCTGCCTTTCAGCGAATGCAGCACCGGAGTCCCGAGTTCAATCCCGACTGCAGGTGCTGTCTGTACAGCGTCTATATGTTCTCCCCGTGCCCTGGATGGGTTTTCTCCAAGATCTTCGGTTTCCTCCCACACTCCAAAGAGGTTTCATCCGACACTCCAAAGACGTATACCAAAATTGGCTTGGTATAAAAAATGTAAAATTGTCCCCAGTGTGTGTAGGGTAGTGTTAATGTGTGGGTATCGCTGGTCGGTATGGAATCAGTGGGCCGAAGGGCCTGTTTCCGCGATGTATCTCTAAAAACTAAAGATGGTGATACTTTTTACCCATTTACACTGTTTTGGCAAGTGTTTTTGCTTTCGTACCCCAAAGTGCTCTCACACACAAGAGCCTTGGTCAATAATTGGTTGACACCTATCAGAACACAGGCACATAAGGAAAATAGTAAGATTAAACGAGAACTTACCAAGTTTGAAGGTTGATCTGTATTTTACGAGGAGTCGCGGTGAGGGATTTCGTGAAGGGTGGGAGCGGTGGGCACGAAATCCCTCACCGCGACTCCTCGTAAAATACAGATCAACCTTCAAACTTGGTAAGTTCTCGTTTAATCTTACTATTTTACTTCGGAGTCACGTGAGTGACTTCGTGAAGATTTCAAAGCTCTGTGATTTCACGCCCTGGACAACGTCCATGCTTATCACACTGCCGCAGTCTGATGGAGGAAGGGTGTTATGGAGTTCAGTCGAAACTGGCTGAAAAATCAACACAATTTATTAATCAAATAAACAACAAACCCCTAAACCGGGGCCAGACATTTAGCAGCAACAGGAATGTGAAAGGCTGCAGGTTCTTGCAATTTGCATCGTGTTTGTAAAATAAAAGGCAGAAAAAAAGCCTGTCTTCTCCCAGACTGTGGCGGCCCACCTGGCTGATAAGAAGGCAGGTGAGTTGAATCGGCGCCGGCCCCCGGAACCTGGCTCCCCGGAGTGCGTGCAGGCTTACCTCCACACTTGCACCATTATTTGGCGTGGAGGCGCATGGTCGGCCGCTCGCAGCGCTGAGCTGACCGACCGCTTCCTGCTGCCACCTCCGCCCTTGACCGCAGCCTGACGGGTGTGTTGTCGGCGGTATCTGCTCCAGCAGGCCTACACGACGCAGCAGTGTTATGCCCGGGCTGCACGATGGCAGATATCCCTGGCTGCGGTACGTAATGCACTTTGCAGGGCTCCCCTGTCGTGCGGCTGTCCCCCGGCCCAGCCCCCTCGGGTCTTCTGGAGCTCAGGGAGAGGTTGCCTGTAAAGAAACAAGACCCCTTGCCACGTACCTGTATCCCCCCTTATTCTCTTGGGGGACGGGGGCTCGGAGTATGGACCCGTTGCTTCCAGCTCGGAACGCGGTAACCCATTCGGGTGAGTCGGCCCCTGTATCAGCGGGAGCGCCCGACTTCCGCATTCCTGCCCCCACCGTGCGTTAAAGCTGCCAGCATTCCTTGCAGCTCCGGGGACAAGGGCCGTCGGCTGGCCGCAGCACAGCTCCGCTCCTCGACAGCGTCGTCCTCCAGCCCTTGTCCATGCTGTAAAGGAAAGGTAATACTCACCTGCCGGTCTTGTGAAGGAGCCGGAGGAGAGAGCGCACTCCCCCCCCCCCCAGCCTGCCGGTGCGAGTGCGCGCGACGATATGCCACGCAGGCGTGCTGGCGGGGTCTTCACGAAGTCACTCACGTGACTCCGAAGTAAAATATTCTCCTCCAAGCAAGTGGATGCAGAACAACCAGTATCTGAAGCAATCTTGGCTGCACCAATGCTGTTCTAGAGTTATTTCTGTGGACTAAAAATGAACTGAGTAAATAGGTCATCGAAGCTCATTAAATAAATGGCCCTTACTCACTGTGTTAATGAAGATGGACTTCTCATTTATTGAACATAAATAAATAATGCACATTTATCTGATTAGCTTGCTCTTTACGTCTTCATAAACAAAATTACAGGCATTGATTTATCCTCATCTTTGTACAAATACAATTTGTGAAATAGTACTATTTCTAGAATTGCTGAAATAATGTAGTTGAAATAATGTTATTTGATTTCAGTAATGAATTGGGCCACTTTCATGCACAGCATTATTTAGTTCTCTTCCAAACCACAGATTCTGCACCTGAATTGCTGCAGTAAATCAGACAAATTTACTATTTCCCTGCCCCTCCGTTGCTTAGTTTTATATCACCGCTGTAAAGATTACAGACGGCTATAATTTAACAAATGGCAAACTGTAATTTATTTTCACATTGCTATGATAAAGCAGAATAACATCCCATAAAGTCTTCAAATATAAAGGAAATTGCATTTCCTAAATAATTTACTAAGTAATGTCATGTATTAAATAATTTCAAAACGATTTTTTGTTGTTGAAATGTGTAGTCACCATTAAATATAATGCAATATTAACAACAGTGTTTGCAAAGAATTTGTCGTCCTAAAATTGTGCAGCATAGAAACAAACCCTTTGGTCCATCACATTTATACTGACCTTTTTGCCCATGGACACTAATCCCATTTACCTGCATTAGGATTGCAGTCTCCTATGCCTTGCCTCTTTGAGCCTCTCTATAAATCCCTCTGAAATATAGTCATTGTGGCTGATATCGACCACTCTCTGCCTAAAAAATTAACACAAAGATCACCTTTAGATCTCCTACCTCTCACCTTAAAAATATTCCCTTTTGGTTTTGATATATATGATGATATTTACTTTAGAATGATGAGGGGGGACCTCATTGAAGCCTACTGAATAGTGAAAGGCCTGGATAGAGTGAATGTAGAAAGGATGCTACCACTAGTGGGAGAGTGTAGCACCAGAGGGCACAGCCTCAGAATAAAAGGACGTACTTTTAGAAAGGAGATGAGGAGGAATTTCTTGCAACAGACGTCTGTGGAGGCCAAGTCTTAATGTATTTTTAAAGCAGAAATTGACAGGTTCTTGATTAGTAAGGGTGTCAAAGGTTATAGGGAGAAGGCAGGAGAATGAAGTTGAGATGGAAAGGTAGATAAGCAATGATTGAATGGTGGGAGTAGGCTTGATGGGCTGAATGGCCTAATTCTGCACCTATGATTTATGAACATATCAAAAATATAACAACTCAAATAAAAAACTTTTCATATGGTAGTAAGTATTGAACCTTGAATAATTTCCTATTGGTATGATTTACACAGTGATCACAAAGCTCCAAAAACAGGGGCACTGAATTGACTTATTCTGGTGTACAACGTTCTAAAAGCTTCATGTGCATTAACAAATGTATGAAAACATTCAAAAATAAATGATTGTTGTTAAAAAGTAGAATTTATCATAAAAATTGTGCATACCTTTAATAGAGTAACCTTGACTTTAGAATTTAGAGATACAGAGTGGAAACAGGCCCTCCGGCTAACTGAGTCCATGATGACCAACGATCACCCCGTACATTAACACTATCTTACACACTTGGGACAATTTATAATTTTACCAAATTAACCTACAGACCTATATGTCTGTGTAGTGTGTGAGAAATCCGGAGCACCCGAAGAAAACCCACGCGGTCACAGGGAGAATATACAAACTCCGTACAGAGAGCACTCGTAGTCAGGATTGAACCCAGGACTCTGGTGCTGAAAGGCAGCAACACTATCATTGCACCAGCGTGCCATCCCGCAGAGCAGCACATTATTTTGAGAGGAGAAAGTGCAACACTCAGCCACTTCTGGGATTGATTTGATTTGATTTGATTTGATTCAATTTATTGTCATTGTCTTCAAGTAAGACACAACGAAATGCTATTTCCCATACAGTCATACGAATAAAAAAAACACAAAAACACAGAACACAGTAGTCCACAACACAAACATCCCCACAGCGGCACCAAAATTCCCCACTGTGAGGGAAGGAATCAAAGTCCAGTCAACCTCCGATGTTCCCCGATATTCACCCGTGGTCGTGGCCTCCCGAGCACCCCGTAGTCACCTCTCCGGGCGGCCCGATGTTTAGTCACCTCTCGCCGGGAACGATGGAATCCCGACGTCGAACGGAAGAACGTCCTCGGTGGCCTGGACCTCTGAATCGTCCACTGCACACCGGAGTCCACGGCTCCCGAAGTCCACAGGCCGAGCCCGGCGGAGATTCAACGTTGACGGTCCCCGGCAAAGGGTCCCAGGACTCCACGATGTTGGTCAGCGCCGCCCGCGTTGGGATCTCCGCGAACCACAGCTCCGCGATGCCGATGCAGCGGGCCCAACACTCCAGAGCTTCAAACGGCGATCCCAGGTAAGGCATCGCCCGCTCCGCAATGTATCCAGCGCTGCGCCGCCGCAACTGAAGCTCTGGTCCGGTCCCGGCAGGAAAGGCCGCACAAATCCAGTTGGTAGGACGCGAGGAGGGGGGGCGAGGGCCCAACTCGGATAATAGTCGCATCCTGGCCAGGAAGTGACTGAAGAACAGTCCCCCCGTTAACATACCCCTCTCCCCCACATAAAACACAAAAAAAAAAACCCCAAAACATATTTTAAACATACTAAAAATAAAAAAGATAAAAAAGACAAACAGACTGGAGGTGGAGGCAGCCATCAACAGCGCCACCGGATGTCACCGGATGATAGGGATGTTGGGGGAATGCCTCTTCTGGGAGCAAGATGGCACAAGGGAAGATGCACCGGATATTATTAGGCTGAATTTCTGTAGCTTAGTAGGGATACATCTCTGCATGTTCCCACTTTTTTGCAGGACATTCAAATCTTTCTTTTTGCTACAGCTTAAAACTCTCGAAAAAAAAAATCATAACCGGTTCTGAGACTGAACTTGTGACTATGTGTATCCATAGAAAGCAAATCAATGAGTGACAAGGACTGAGTGCATTAGAAATTAAGGCTTGGGTTTGCCTTTGGTGGGACGATAAATTATATACCAAAATTTTGTATCCTCATGTCAGATTGTGAATCCAGATTGAGAAAGGTATTTTGACATGTAGAAAGGAATTTCTACATTGTTGAATTAAACATACAGTATCTGCCTCTGAGTATAAATAATATGTAGTTTACCTCATCCCCCTCTATTAATTCAATTCTCTCCTGTCACTCTCTCTGCAGTTGTCCTGCTTGTCTGATACCAGATAACCAGAACCAACACTTTCCTTTCACCGCTACACTTTGCCCCCATCTTAAGTTGGCCATCTGTAACTTTGTGCTTCTCTGTTTCTCAGTAGAACTGTACAGATTTCAATAGCACATTTTCCTGTGACCGCGTGGGTTTTCTCTGCGCACTACAGTTTCCACACTCCAAAGGTGTACACGTTTGTTGGTTAATTGGCTCTGGTATAAAGATTGTAAATTGTCCTGAGTATGTAGGATAGTGCTAGTGTATGGGGTGATCACTTGTTGGCACAAACTCGGTGGGTTGAAGGACCTGTTTCTGCATTGTTTCTGCACTGTGTCGGGAAAACGCCTTCTGGACGTGCAGCTGAGAAGCCGAGGCTGGAGACTCGCGGGCAGGAGCCTCATGGGTTGGAGGTGGAGCCTCGCGAGTTGGAGGTGGAACCTCGCAAGTTGACGAAGCCCACGGTCAACGGCAAATGGCCTATGAGCCCATGTTGGGGGGGCCTGGATCAGTGCCTGGAGGCGTCCGGAGAGGACCAGGCAGTGATAATGGAGAGGTCGGTGTGGCGGTCGATGATGACGCTGACAGATGGACAAGAATGGACATGTGGAATTGAGGTCGGCGCTGTCGGGGGAAGGAACAAATGGGCACCCGGCGTGGGGGACCACTGTGAGGGAGGGAGGAGTCGGGGTGAACAAAGGCGGACCTGACATTGGGGTACTTAGTAACTTTATAAACGCCCTTTATGGGCAATTATTAAAGAATTAAACTTTTAAACTATTAAAGCAAATAAAGTCACTGTGACTAGTCACATGTGAACATAAAGTATTTGCTTCAATTCACTTCAAGTCTGAAAGTCTAAAATCCAAAGCTGTTGGTGTTTCTCAAAATGATAGTTTACAATTGTTTGACTTTCATTTGGATTGACCGGGCTTGAAGGATTATGGTCATTTTAATCACTTCATAATTAGACCAGAATAGAATGGAACAAAGATAAAAAGCTGTTGAATTTGCAATGTTTGGAATGAACAAAATCCCATTGATTAGATTATTTGTACTTATCTGCATTTAAATGGTACAAAGGTTGAGCTGGGAACTATCTCACCCTTACATATGGGAGAGAATAAAGCATTTGCCAGATACTGAATTAGTGTTACACCCACCACCTCACCCCAGGCCCCTTGCTTAATTGATGAATGACAATTAAGACTGATTAAGATTAATGATCAGTGTAACATTTTGTACAGCAGCATGTTCAACCAAGCACTCTGTAATCAAACCAATTATCCACCGCTGTTGTTCATCAGATTTGAAATGATAATCCCATGCTAAACATTTACACAAATATATCTCAATAGTTATAATAGTTATAAGAGCCATACATTTTAAATGGAATGAACTGGACAAAAACAATTCCAATTATTGATCAGAGATTTAAAAAAATGTATTGAGTCATGAGAAAGATTAACTTTTATTAACTTAAAACCTCTTTCGAGGACAATGCAACCTCACACAGCATGGTATTCCCACAGCAAAGTGAAATTGTGTCTATTGCAATTCATGTCAGCTATTTTTTCCATATTATTCTTTGCTAAATTATTTTGCAATGATTTTGAGGGGACAGTTATGATAAAGATGTCTGATTATTTGATTAGGTTTCTGTTTATAAAGAATGTTTAATATTTCTTCTTTTAACGCACATAGGCTCTTGCCCAGAGTTGGGGAATCAAGAACCAGAGGACATAGATTTAAGGTGAGGGGGAAAAGATTTAACAGGAGCCTGAGGGGTAATTTTGTTTTACACACAGTGTGATGGGTGTATGGAAAGAGCTGCCGGCGGAGGGAGCTGAAGCAGGTACTGTTGCAACGTTTGAGAAACATTTAGATAGGTGCATGGATAGAATAGATTTAGAGGTATATGCCAAACGCAGGCAGATGGGACTAATGTAGATGGGATGTTGGTCAGGGTGGGCAAGTTGGGCCGAAGGGCCTGTTTCCAAGCTGTGTGACTTTTCAAAGAACACCATGTTGTGAAATGGTTCTGATTTGTTCAACAGGTTATAATGTACTTGTCATTTTTGAAGAATACTGAGCATTGATGTGATCATATCTATTTCTGAAGTCGGCAATAAACACAACTTGTATTCATGCAGCACTTTTAACACAGTAAAATGTTTCTAAGCACTCAATTGGAATGTTATGAAACAAAACTTGACAGCTTACGCCATGCCATGTAGCTTATAAGAAGCATTGTAAAGGTGGAAATAGATTCAGTGGACTGAGGATGAAGTTTAGTGCCACAGCACAAAAACATAGCCGAAAGTGGCAGAGTGAATGAGATTGGGGCTAATGGAGAGGGTGGGCGAGGAGGAGCTCAGATAGCAGTAGCTAGTCTATGAATCAGGAATCTATCAAGTACTCAAAGGTCAGCTTTTGCAATCGCATTATGCAGTTTATTTTGCATTGTTAGTCGATCAAGTATTTTGTGTTTTTCAACCACCTCTGGATTGCTCCAAACTAGCTGTAATTTCCTGAATTACAGCAACTATTAATTGGTATATCACAATTAAGCACCTGCTGTTCCCACCAGTTTGTAGAATTCACAAATAAATGAAGGAAAATAGTTTACTCAGTGAGGACATTGAGGAGTGGGTTAAGATTTTGTCATTTTCTATGAGACCCCTAGGTTATCCCCTGTTCCGGCTTATTGGAACAGAAATGTTATAGGATTGGACTTGAAAGGTGTTTGGAGTTGATTGCACCAACAAATCTCTATTTTCTGCTTAGTTGTTATTTAATTGATTTTTTTTTTCCAATGGACGTAAACATAGAGGGTCTGGTTAGTACTTTTGTAGACTACATTAAAATTAGTGGAGTTGCAAACAGTGTTGAAGAAAATATATAATGGGATATAGTTCAACTACAGAAATGGGCGGAAAAATGGCAGATGGAGTTTAATCTGAGCAACTATGTATTGCACTTTGGGAATTCAAATATGAAGGCAAAATATACAGTTATGGCAAGACCTTTATAAAATCGATAGAAAGAGGGATATCCCCCAATGCAAAACTCCAACACTCACCCATACACGAGGCAACGTTCATTAAAAATGCGGATCCCGGCCCGGCAACCCTCCCCCAACTGCGCAGGCACGCCGACGGGTTTTCAAGCGAGTAATAATGGCGATCTTAAAATGGCGGCCCACACCACGCAGGCGCGGCTGATGGGTCCCCATTGTGACACAAGAGATCGGCGTTGTGACACGAGTCAAAATGGCGATCTCAAAATGGCGACAGTCCAACTGCGCAGGCGCGGCTGATGATCTAAAATTGACAGCAGGCTTGGCAACTCCCAACTGTGCATGCGTGGATAGCGGGCCAGGCAACCCTCCCTCAACTGCGCATATGTGGATGATGGGGCCG